>SZWC01015933.1:43208-61010 GCA_023375785.1 Penium margaritaceum | reverse complement strand
TCTCTCTCTCTCTCTCTCTCTCTCTCTCTCTCTCTCCACCCCCCTCCCTCTGTACCTCCCCTGTCCTTTCCTCCATCTCATCCTCACTCACTCCTCCCCTCTCTCTGTCGGTCCGTTCGTCCCTCGATATTTGCCTCTTGAGAAATTTCTTGAAAGCTTCCTAGCCTTGCTGTCATAGATGCGACAACAGTAAGCACTATCACGCGAGGCCACTTGCAATAACAAGGGTTTGGCTGGGAGGGATGCATAGTCTCATAAGCTTCAAAAGCTTTTAAGATACAAGGATAGTTGGAGCTTGAAACCGTCTGTAAAACTACAGTCTTAGGTCGGACACGTTCATTGCACATGTACCCTAGTCTGGCTTGGTTTGGCATGCACATGACGCAAACACATTCACACTTGGCTCACAAAGACTCCCCTGAGAAAGTCCTACAGTCTACACAGCAACACAAGACTGCCTCAACATGCCTCCGATATGGCAGCTGTCCTGCAATTGCAGATGAGTGTAGCACCACATGACAACGCCCCAGTGCTAGTTGCGTTCACATGAGGGATCTGCACAGGTTTGGACACGCAGGCAAATTGCTAGGAAGCTTCATAACCTTGCTACTGCTGATGTGGCGACATTGTCCAGTCAGCAAGCAAGCAAGTGTAAGAAACAGCAAGGATCAGGGTAAGGAGACGCGCAAAGTCTCATAAGCTCCAATAGCTTAGTAATGCAGAGAGGGATGACAACTGACAAGCACACAGCATAAATACTTGCCGTGGCACACAACGAGTGGCGCACGCGGCAGTGTCCGTTTGTCATAAAACCGGCTCAAAACCAGTGTTTTGGTTGGAACACTGCGCAGAGGCATCCAAACGCAACACCTGTTAGTGTTTGACACACAAGCAAGTGCCCTCTTGTCTCTGCCCACTCACTCACTCACTCACTCACTCACTGCAGGAGATTGAACGCCATTGAAGCCATGGTCCAAGCAAGGCTGTGTGAGTGCAAAGCAAGAGTGATCACAGCCATGCTCGCCCCCCTTCTGTGGTGGGACCATGCAATTCTCAGTGGTTGAGTTTGAGCCACTTGGTGGTTGAAATCTGAGGGATTACCTGAGTTGGCGCATGCACCACATACGCTCGTGGTCGATGTGGTTTTCTGGAACTTTGTTCATGCATGCTGTGCACGTTGTTTGGTTCTTGCCCGGGTTGCTGATCCTACGGGGCCACACACTCAGTCGCTCTGAGGTGTGAGAAATCGTGGCGGCATTTTGCCGACCGGTCAGGTTCGACCCCGGGGTGGCGACTGGGCCCCACTTCGAGTCACTCGAGTGGGTGGCCCGGCCAACCGCGGCTAAGACCTCGCTTGCTCGTTACTCACNGTTGATGCATGCACCACATACGCTCGTGGTCGATGTGGTTTTCTGGAACTTTGTTCATGCATGCTGTGCACGTTGTTTGGTTCTTGCCCGGGTTGCTGATCCTACGGGGCCACACACTCAGTCGCTCTGAGGTGTGAGAAATCGTGGCGGCATTTTGCCGACCGGTCAGGTTCGACCCCGGGGTGGCGACTGGGCCCCACTTCGAGTCACTCGAGTGGGTGGCCCGGCCAACAGCGGCTAAGACCTCGCTTGCTCGTTACTCACACACTTGCTGTTGTTTTCTCTCGTTGGTTTTTCAACTGGCTCTCTTGCCCCACCCAGTCCATGGATGCTTCTCCTCCTAGATTGGCATGTGTGAGAGCTTAAGGCGGACTCTTGCCGCTACCTACAACACCGTCTAAACCTAGAGATGCAGAATCTCGAGCCGGACGCTACGACTAGCCACACGCACAAGTCTGGCATCGATCAGTGGACAGAGAATGCAAAACATGCAAATCGGGCTCAAGAGCGAGTCCAACAAGAAAACTATAGCGTCTGCAGAAAAGCTGCAGAGCACCCCAGCAAGCATCCCGGTCGTCGTGGCAGCCGTCTGGCAGCTGGTAGTGGATGGACCCACCAACCGTCGGTGCTCCGGCGCCAGCTGGGCCTGCATCAGGGATTCGCATGAGCATGGACACAACCGAGTGGTCACAGTAAGCTGTACAAAGAGACAGAAATAACTCACATCACATCACTCCCCCATGACCCGATGGTACGCATGTCCATACACGTGCAGAACGGACACAGGTTCACAACAAGATGCTCAACAATCCATGCTCCCTCAGCCACTCTCAGGCAAGGGGCGTAGCCCGACAGAATGAATGGCCACCATGAACTTTCCGCGCGCAAGTGCCTTGGTCAAGATGTCAGCCTGCTGCATGTCCGTGCCGACCCAGATGACGGAGATCACCTGTCGCTCTACAAGATCACGCACAAAGTGATGCTCAACAGCAATGTGCTTCATGCGTGCATGAAGCACACCAGAGTTCTATGCAATGGCAAGAGCACTTTGATTGTCACAGCGCAGAACGATGCAAGGCACAGACTGACGCAACTTACGAAATAGATGCTACAGCCATACCGCCTCAGCAGCCCCAGCCCCCAGAGCAACATACTCAGCCTCTGATGAGCTACGTGTGATACAACTCAGCTTGCCACTGCACCACCACACAGCGGTGTGACCTAGCAGGAACACGTAGCCGGTCCGACTGCGCCCATCAAGACTCCACGCCCAGTCAATGTCTGTGTAGCCGTCGACTACCACCGAACACTGCCGTCGAAAGCAGAGTCTGAGGTACGGTGTGGACACCCCATACCGCACCACTCGCACAGCCGCATGAAGGGCTCTCGCCCGAGGACACTGTGAAAACTGTGCAAGGAGGTTGACGGCGAAGGCAATGTCGGGTTGTGTGGTGGTGGTCAAGCACATCAAAGAGTCAATCAGGTGCAAGTACAAGGTCACGTCCAGTGTCTCCCCGAGGTCTGCGGTATCATCCACCTTGAGAGCATCCTGCCCGTCAGGTGTGATGGGGGTGAAGGCAGTAGGAACTGCACCTAGGAGGTCAGCAAACCGCTCCCCCACAATGCGGGCGTAACGTGCCTGATGCAACAAGAGTGTCCGTCGCTGACGATCACGCACTATCTCCATCCCGAGTGTGGCCGCTCGGGGTAGAGGAGGAGGAGGAGGAGGAAGCGGTGGAGGTGGGACTGGTGAGCTGGGACAGCGGCATAGGAGGGGTCACAGTCACTGCTGCAACAAGTGGACTGTGTTGATGGGTGATGGCAGCCTTATGAGCCGATGTGGCCTGGATGAAGTGGTAAAGGGCCCAAGAAAGCAGCTGTAGTGACTCCGACAACTCCGAGAGAGCCACATGGTCGAAGCCCGTAAAGAGCTTCATGTGGTCCAAATGCGCCCCCATCATGATGGTGTCGAGTGCCTACAACTGCGTCCAGCCACTGGTTCCAAGGCGCGTGTAAAAGCACATCATGCGCCTCCAGTAGTCAGTGACAAGCTCTGTGGGACCCTGACGGAGGGAGTGAAACTCACGTAGTCGGGCGGCCCTCGTGGCATGGGTCTTCGCAGCGAGAAGTGTCAAGGCCAGATCCTAGCCCTGATGCGGATCTGCTCCAGTCCCGGTCCCGGCCTCACCGAGGAATGGTCGGAAGTCGACCACAGTCTCCCGCGGCATGGCGTAGGGGAGACCGCGCATGGCTTGCTGCTGTCTGGACCTGGTGAGCGTCGCGGGTCTAGTACTGGCTGTGGTAGCAGGGCTAGACACCCTCAGAATCGGCCAACACCTGAAAAAAGGTCTCCCAGCAACTAAAGCCGTCGTCGCTATTGTACCGGGGTGGAGGTGTCTCAAAGTACTTCGGTCGCCGCTCCGTGGGGAGGGCATTCTCAGGCTCGGGAGACGGTGGACTGGGTATGACGAGCCCACCAGTGAGGGAAACGCCACCAAAAGTGAACGCTGCTGAACGACGTGGCTCATCCTGACTGCGAGAATGTTGCGGAGTGAGAGGTTGCGACCCCAGGCGTAACTCACGGATGCGCTCCTCAAGCACACGAAGCTCGTGCTCGCGTTAGTCATCCTCAATCTCCTCCTCATCCCAGGTGTCAACCTGTGATGAGTGGTGCTGAGGCCGCGGTGCAGTGTAGGGTGTAGACTCCTGAGCAGAAGGTGCAGCTCCGGTAGATCCTTGAGGTGGCTGCTTTGAGGCCCCCGAACGGCCCCGCAGTAACTCCGTGTGCACACTGGTACGGAACCGCGGTTCTCAGGTTGGAACTAGAACCGCGGTTCCGGTTCCGGTTCAGCTCCAGAACTGCGGTTCCGGTTCCGGAACCGCGGTTCCGGTTCCGGAACTGCGGTTCTGCCTGGAACCACGGTTCTTCACGGTTCTACACATGAAGAGGTGTTACATGCACATTTTTCTCTAGAAAAAATGTAGGGACAGCAAGTTTACATTTTGACAAATGTCACGAGTCTCAATTTCAGAATAGAGTCATAACTATGGGGAAACACCAAGCATTAGTTCATAAACAACCTGTTCGTTATTGGTTCCCGTGTCATGCGCACTTGGGATTGCTTTATGCATTAGCAATGTTGATGTATTGAATTCATCATCGCCATTATTCAATGCAGATACTAGCACACATTCTGGAATGTTATGAGATTGAAGAAAAATGCATGTAAAATCAGTTGACTGATGGATCACAACTCTACTCTCCATCGCCATCGTCATCGTCGTCATCACCATCCCCACCCCCAAAACCCACTCCCATCTCCATCACATCTTCATCCTCACCGGTGTCAAACAACCTCAGGCCCTCTAACTCCTCAGCTGCTTCACCAACCAACTCTGCTCTGGCCAGCCGGCGTAGTGAATTCACTCGGTATTCCTCCTCCTTCAGTTCTTTGGCCACATTGCCATGGCGATCAACTGGAAACTCTAGCAGGCTGGGCTCATTGATCCACGACTTCATGGTGAGGAGATTTTCTACTGCCAAGTGGTCGAGTGATTGGCGGAAGTCAGTGATGACGTGCCGGCCGAGGAAGAAGAGGCGCTCGGACGGTGTGGATGTGGCTGGGACTGCAAAATGGTCCATGGCAGCAAGAAAGAAGGTGGGAAATGAAATCTGTTTTTTTCGGTAATGGCGCAGCACGTTGCACGTCGGGTCCTTCGGTGGAAGCTTCGCCCACCTGTCCACCTCACCCTCAAGTGTGGTTGCAGCTGGTTCTTCAACCCGGGGGGCTGGATGTCGTGGTGTAAACAGATCCTGTGATGGATCTGCCAGCGCAGCCTGCAACAACTCTTCATCCTCTTCTTGCTGCTGCAGCACACGCGGACGGAGTTGGCGCTGCTCTGCTGTTGCTGGCGCTGCTACAGCAGCAGGGAAAATCTCGCTGTCATCACCTATACCTGATTCTGCTGCTGCTGCTTCTGCTGCTACTGCTGCTGCTACTTCCGCTGCTGCCGTTGCTGCTACTTCAGCTGCTGCACATGCCTCCTCCACCCTGGTGTAGTATGGGCGGAGGATCTCAATCACCTTCACCTGAAGTTCAGCTGCAGACTTGATGCCCATGAGCCGGTGCGTCCTGTCGAAGTAGCACAGCCGGAATCGTGGGTCTGCTGCGGTTGCAAGCACGTGACGGTCCGTCAGCAGGGCGGCGTACTTCTCCAGCTTTGCCTGGACAGCTTCAAGTCCGGGCTTGATGTCTGNTGCTGCTGCTACTTCCGCTGCTGCCATTGCTGCTGCTTCAGCTGTTGCACGTGCCTCCTCCACTTTGGTGAAGTATGGGTGGAGGATCTCAATCACCTTCACCTGAAGTTCAGCTGCAGAATTGATGCCCATGAGTCAGTGCATCCTGTCGAAGTAGCGGAGCCGGAATTGTGGGTCTGCTGCTCTTGCAAGCACGTGACGGTCCGTCAGCAAGGTGGGGTACTTCTCCAGCTTTGCCTGGACAGCTTCAAGTCCGGGCTTGATGTCTGCAAGAAGTTGATCCTTCATGGTGAGTCTGCCAGCTGCTCCGCGCCGCTTGCCTTTCTTCTCTGCATTGATTGACCGCACCTGCCACCCATGGATCTTTGTGAGCATGGACTCAAAGAAGGGGATCACCAGAATGAGAGTAGGGTACTTGCTGCCGCTAATGTCATCTGTGTACGACTTGAACGGCTTCAAGATAAGAGTCAGCAGTGCGATGGTGGCCCACTCCTCATCATTTGGAGTTAGCACCGTGCCCTCCCTTCCATATCCTGCCAGCCATGTCACAAGCACCTTGGGTGGAAACAACACGCGGCTACACATGTCAAGGGTTGAATTCCACCTTGTCTCAGTGTCAAGATGGAGAGAGAGGTACTTGACACCGGCGGCAGAGGCTGCAGAGATGAGGGTCTGCTCCCTTGGCGTGCTACGGGTGGCAAATGTGGCAATTGCCCTTGCCTTGCCGATGACCTCGGCGACAGCAGGGAGGGACAGCAAATCATTGACCGCCAGGTTCATGATATGCCCCAAACATCTGATGTGACCGGCCTTCACAAACCCGTTGCCCGATGGTATGACATGCCGGTCAATCATGGCGTCATTTGTGCTCTCATTGTCCATAGTGATGCAAAACACACGAGACCACAACCCCCACCCTTTCAGTGCATCCGAAAAGACATCAAACATGTTCTGTGCTGTCGGTGAGTCTGGAATGGCAGGAAAAGAGAGTGCCATGGATTTGACCTTGAAGTCATTCACCCAATGCGCTGTGATTCCTACATACTTCATGTTTGCATNGATATGCCCCAAACATCTGATGTGACCGGCCTTCACAAACCCGTTGCCCGATGGTATGATATGGCGGTCAATCATGGCGTCATTTGTGCTCTCATTGTCCATAGTGATGCAAAACACACGTGACCACAACCCCCACCCTTTCAGTGCATCCGAAAAGACATCAAACATGTTCTGTGCTGTCGGTGAGTCTGGAATGGCAGGAAAAGAGAGAGCCATGGATTTGACCTTGAAGTCATTCACCCAATGCGCTGTGATTCCTACATACTTCATGTTTGCATCAGATTTCCAGCCATCAGTGGTGAAACTGATGGCGGAGGTGACCTCAAACAGCAGCTTGCGTAACCTAGCACGAAAAACAACCGCCCCTGTCACAATGCCGCGTGCAATGGTCATGTGACCAGGCAGATGAGCAGTGGGATTGGAATGCAGAAATGCTTTCTCCAGTCAGAATGATTGCATTGACAAAAATGACAGGTTTTTATCAATGACGTTCTTCCACAGACACTAGAGCCAGTACCTCTTGTTGAACATTACTCTCTTGTTAAATCATTGACCGCCAGGTTCATATTGTGCCCCACTCCCGCAACAGCACGCTCTATGGAGGTGGTACCTGCTCCTGGATCTGCCCTAACAGCTTCCACAGTAGCGGAGATGGCATTTGCATTGGCGTGTTGCAGTGCGGCAGTGACCTCTAACTCCTTCATCTCCTTAAACAACTTTGGATGGCCTAGACGACGATGCTTTCTCATTCCGCTGGTGGAGCTCTTCCTACAACCAAAATCTCGGCTGCACTCATTGCAATCTGCCCTATCTGGATCAGCTTCCTGCTTCTTGAAGTAGCGCCAGATGACGGCCTTGTTCTTCTTGCGTTTGTCACCGACCTTCCCCTCACCATCTGACTCCTCCTCATTGTCGGAGTCTTCTGCAGCCGCTCTCTCTTCCCCCAAGCCCATGCCATCTACCATGCTTGCTGTGCTGCTCGTAGCCACAACCCCTGCCAACACTGCTAGTATAACTGCAGCCAGTACCGCTGCCAGTGGAGCAGCTGCTGGTTCTGCTGAATGTGATGGTGATTCTGAGCCTGCTGCTGGCTGCTTCTGCTGTTGGCTGCTACAAGTGGCACAGCATGCTGCTGCTGCCTGCTCCTGCTGGCTTTCGCTACTGCCTGCTCCTATTGGATGCCGCTGCTGCTGGCTGCTTCTGCTGTCGGCTGCTGCAAGTGGCACAACGTGCTGCTGCTGCTGCTTACTCCTGCTGGCTACCGCTGCTGCCTGCTCCTGCTGGATGCCGCTGCTGCTCCTGCTGGATGCCGCTGCTGCTAGCTGCTTTTGCTATCGGCTGCTGCAAGTGGCACAACGTGCTGCTGCTGCTGCTTGCTCTTGCTGGCTGCCGTTGCTGCCTGCTCCTACTGGATGCCGCTGCTGCTGGCTGCTTCTGCTGCCGGCTGCTACAAGAGGTACAACATGCTGCTGCTACCTGCTCGTGCTGGCTGCGGCTGCTTCTGGCTGCTACAAGAGCCACAACGTGCTGCTGCTGCCTGCTCCTGCTCGCTACCACTGCTGCTGGCTGCCGCACCTGCGGCTGATGCTGCTGACGAATGTGCTGGTGACTCGGAGCAACGTGTGGGCTCTTCTGCTGTCGCCTGTTGCAAAAGACACAACCTGCTGCTGGTGCCTGCTCCTGCTGGCTGCATGCTTGTGCTGGCTGCCGCTCACGCGGGTGATGGTTTTGACGTGTGCCTGGTGATTCTGCCGCTCGCACGCTGTTGGATGGTCCTGCGGCTGACGAATGTGTGGCTGCAGCTGACGAGTGTGCGGCAGCTTGCTGACGAATGTGTGGCCACTTGCTGCGGCTGACAAAGGTGCGGCTGCTGCTTGCTGCGGCTGCTGCCTGCTGCTGTAGCTTGCTGCTGCTGCCTGTTGCTTCTGTCGCTACCTGCTGCTGATGTCGCAGCCGCTGCTTATGACACGGCTGCTGCAGGCTGCCGCACCCGCGGCTGATGGTGCCGGCTACTGCAAGAGGCACAGCCTGCTCCTGGGGCCGCTAGATGCCTCTGTCGCTACTGTTGCTAGCTGCTACTGCAGCCATGATCTGGTGGCAGTGGTGAAACTTGGCTGAGGGGTACAAAGCTGAGGACCGAACTTCCTCTGAGAGCGCGAAGTTACATAGGCGACGAACTGAAGTGGTGGTCCCGCAATGAACCCAGGCAACGAACTCAAATGGCAGTGACTTCGCCATGCTCACGTCATGTTCCCAAAGGAAGCTCCAGTTGCTGGAGCAGGAAGATTCGTCGTAGAGGAATCTTCCTGCTCCAGCCACTGGAGGAAGCAAAGCCGTGTGCTTGTTGCGTGCATGGCACGCAACAGGCATGAGCTGCGGTGCCGCCAAGTGCATTGAGCGGACAACGATGCCCGTTCCGAGGTGGCGAGGATTGGGAATCCTCGCCACCTCGGAACACATGGTGACACATCAAAGTTTCGACGGATGTGGACCAATGAAGTTAGGATATCCCTGGTTGGCATGCCATTCCGTGGTGGTAAGGATTCCGTTCGCTGGTTGTCATGCCATTCTGTGTCTCACTTTTAACTGTTCGAGTGTTGAACAGGTCCGCTGTTTTTTTTTGCCCCCCCCCCNTGGCGAGGATTGGGAATCCTCGCCACCTCGGAACACATGGTGACACATCAAAGTTTCAACGGATGTGGACCAATGAAATTAGGATATCGCTGGTTGGCATGCCATTCCGTAGTGGCAAGGATTTCGTTCGCTGGTTGTCATGCCATTCTGTGTCACACTTTTAGCTGTTCGAGTGTTGAACAGGTCCGCTGTATTTTTTTTTGCCTCCCCCCCCCCTTCCCCCCCAAAAACCTAGGTGCAAGAACCGCGGTTCTGCGACGGTTACAGAATCCCGGAACATGAACCGCGGTTCCGGTTCTGGTACCGCGGTTCCGAGAACCTGTGTGCACCCTTAGCCTGCAACGCGTCGGACTGCCGCTGCTGCTGCCGGCGCATCCTGTCCTGCGACCGACGAAGGTCGTCGATTGCGAGGGACTGCGACTGGGGACTCATAACGCCCGAAGAGGAGGAAGAGGACGGGTCAACTAGCTCTTTGCCCTTGTCACGGACCGGCGCCATCGCAATGCTCAGTATGGGGCCGAACGTAAAAAATGCTTTGAACAAAAAACTTGCAGTGTTTCTCGACGAGTTACAACTTAAAAAAAACTGACGTGTTGACCCCGAAATTGCTGACATCAGCACAGTTGGTGATGACATCAGCGTTTTTACGCTAGCAAAGAAAGCTATCATTTTCAACGCTGGTGAAAAAAAACACACGCTTTTTTTTTGCAGGTCACGCGAACTCCACGTGACTGATGGGGGTGACGTCTTCGCCCCTTGCTCGCGGCTGCGCAGGGGCTGCGCAGGCCTGCTTAGTGCCACGTAGGCCTGCGCAGCTTAAGCACAGCTGTGCAACACTGCTGTGCAGCAGCAGTGCCGCGCAAGCCTGCCACTGCTGCTGTGGTGGGTCTGGTGCTGCTACGTTTGTCTCAACTGCTGCTGCACTACTGTAGCCACTGCTGTTGCTACAATGCTGCTGCTGTTGTTGTTGCTTCTGTTGCTGTAGCAGCTGCAATGCTGCTGCTGTGCTGCTACTGCTACTGCTGCGCTGCTGTTGCTGCTCGCGGCTGCCGATGCGGTCGCTGCGCGCTGCCCGTGCTCGCAGCTGCTGCTGCGAGCAGCTACTCCTTTTTTTGTTTTTGTGTACAAGATGGCAGTCAGACACGGCTGCTGCTGCCACCCGGTGCTACTGCTGCTCACTAGCATGGCTGCTGGATCTCGTCACTGCCTCAACTCCTCTTGCTATGGTGGTGGCAATTGCGTGGTGACATCGCTGTTGCTAACGTCGGCTGCGACGGGTCCCAGGATGTGGCGGCGGTGATGACTCTCACTGTTGCTGCCGGTGCTGTATCTCTGCGGTGCAGCTCAGCAAGAGAAATTGCTAGGAAGCTTCCTAACCTTGCTACTGCTGACGTGGCGACACTGTCCAGTCAGCTAGCGCACAAGCAAGCAAGCAGGTGCAAGAAACAGCAAGGATCAGGCTACGGAGACGCGCAAAGTCTCATAAGCTCCAATAGCTTAGTAATGCAGAGAGGGATGACAACAGATAAGCACACAGCATGAATACCTGCCGCGGCACACAGCGGGTGACTTACGCGGCAATGTCAGTTTGTCCTAAAACCGGTTCAAAACCACTGTTTTGGCCGCAACTCCGCACACGGGCATCCAAACAGAACATCGTCTGAACCTAGAGATGCAGAATCTTGAGCCGGACACTACGACTAGCCACACGCACAAGTCTGGCATCAATCAGTGGACAGAGAATGCAAAACATGCAAATCAGGCTCGAGAGCAAGTCCACCGAGAAAACTCTAGTGTCTGCAGAAAAGCTGCAGAGAACCCCAGCAAGCATCCGGGTCGTCATGGTAGCCGTCTGGCAGCTACTAGTGGATGGACCCACCAACCGTCGGTGCTCCGGCGCCAGCTGGGCCCGCATCAGGGATCTGCACGAGCATGGACACGGCCGAGTGGTCACAGTAAGCTGTACAAACAGACAAAAACAACTCACATCACAACACATGTACCCCAGTCTGGCTTGGTTTGGCAGGCACACAATGCAAACACATTCACACTTGGCCCACAATGACTCCCCTGAGAAAGTCCTACAGTCTACAGAGCAACACAAGTCTGCCTCAACATGCCTTTGAATTGGTAGCTGTCCTGCAATTGCAGATGAGTGGAGCACCACATGACGACACCCCAGTGCCAGTTGCATTCACATAAGGGATCTGCACAGGTTTGGACACGGCCAAGTGGTCACAACCAGCTCACATCGCACAGATGGGGACACTTACATCACAACAGTCTCCCATGACCCGATGGTATGCATGTCCATACATGTGTAGAAGTGACACGAGTGCGGAACGATATGCTCAATGGTGCATGCACATACATGCAATTCTGAGCCACCGTCATGTAAGGGGCAAAGCTTGACAGTAGGACTGACCACCCCGAACTTGCCTCTCGTTAATGCCTTGGGCATGAACTCAGCTCGTTGCAATTCCATGCGGACCCAAATGATGAAAGTCACATGTCCATCCACCAAGCCACTCAAAAAGCGGTGCTCAACAATAATAGTCTTTGCATGTGTATGAAACACATAAGAGTTCTTTGCAATGGCAAAAGCACTTCGTATTTCACGACCAAGGCTGTTAGATCTGATTGGATTTTAACTCCAATCTGAAGAAATCCGACACATCAAATCTGATCCTGCATTGGATTGGATTAGATTTGAATGGTACCCTATCGGATCAGATTAGGTTTGGTTACCTTGGAGTTCAGTGTACTATGCCTATGAAAAGTTTCGTGCAATGCAATCATGCTTCCCACGACGCCATGACATAGCAATGTCATCCAAAAGGGATACGTAGCCTGTCCGACTCGGTCCATGAGGATTCCATGCCGAATCGATGTCCATGCAGCCTTCATCCACAAGTGAACACTAGCAATGAAAGCAGAGCCTGAGGTATGGCGTGGAGACCAATTATGGCACCACTTGCACAGTAACATGCAAGGCTCTCGCCCTAGGGTGCTATGAGAAGTGTACGATGAGGCTGACGACGAAGGCAATGTCGGGACAACTGATTGTGGCAAGCTGCATGAGGGAACCAATGAGACATAAGTGTAAGGTCATGTCCATGGTTGCTCAATCATGTACCTTCAGAGAATCTTGCTCATGTTATGTGATCGGCGTAGAGGCTGTGGACATTACACTTCGGAGATTAGCACATCACTCCTTCACAATGTGAGCGGAGCACGCATGGTAAAGCATGAGTGTCCTTTGTTGGCGGTCATACATGATCTCCATGCAAAGAAACAAAAACGCAAGATTGAGGTCCTTCATCCGATGAACTGCCTTGGCCACCTTCACGACTTCCATGGAGGGAAGCGTAATCATGAAGTCATCAAAATAGAGTAGGAAGATAGTGAAATGCTTTTTTGTTCTCAAGAGGAAGACGGACGGATCAGCGTCACTTTGCACACAGCTCACACAAGTTAGTGTGCCAATGATGTACTACTTCTAGCATTGGGATGATTGTTTGAGATCATACAAGGCCAAGCGCCAAACCTTGTCACCAACCTCGAAGCCCGGTGGGTGCACCATGTAAATCTCCTCCACTAGAGTGCCATGGAGGAATACTTTATTCACATGGATCTGGCGTAACTCTTAGTTGTACTGAGCTACGACGACGAAGAGAGTACGGGATGTGGTCATGCCACCAATAGCTGCCAAGGTATGGGCAAAGTCAATGCCCTTAACCTGTAAGAAGCCCTTGGTAATCATGCAAGTCTTGCAGTGATCTAGTGAGCCACCTGGCTTCACCTTCTTGCAGAATACCCACTTGGTTTGTACGACCATGCGTCCTGGCAAGAGGTAGAAAAACTCGTACACACTATGCTCTTGATTAACACATAGCCCATACTCACGCAATATGCCACAGAGTTGCATCCTCTACCAAGAGTGCCTCATTCAAAGTGCTCAGATTAGGTGCCGACGTACAAGAGCTTTGGGTGGCTAGGACACATCGAGGTCGGACCACGACAAGGTCGGCAGCGGTATTGCACAAGCCAGTGCATTCATGTGAGACTAGCTTATGGCCAACTTGGCATGCTAGGTGCTTGTCGGTATAGTCAGCCTGGATACTAAGGTATAGGGCCTTTGTGCCGGGATCACCAATCTCAATGGTGCGGGCTGGACGTCTAGGTGATTGCAATTTGTTAAGCCTTGGATCGTTGTGGTTGGAGACGCCCACCCAGCTTGTGGGTGTATGAGGTGCTCACCTCAGGCAAGGAAGCCGGCGTGGATGCAGATAAGAAGGCAACGGGCTCGCAAGCAAGTGGAGGAACAGATTCATGAGATGAAGCAAATACAGGTGGAGGGGAAGGTGAAGGTGTAGGTGTGAGTATGGATGCGAGCGCAAATGTGGGCAGAGGCATGGGAAAGGCTGCTGGTGCAAGCGTGGGCATTGAGGTAGAAGGAGATGTAGGTGCAGGCGTAGACATGGGCTTAGAATTGGCTGTAGGTGGAACTGCTGGAACTGGTAAGACTGCAAGTTCCACTGCTACACTGGCAGAGTTTGCATAAACGTGCCACTGCTCGATAGGCGAGGTAGCCCGAATGGACCTACCAACCGGCCTAGACTCCCCCATCTGCAAGGGATCCTCACACATGGGAGTATGGTTGGTGGCCAGGGAGAGGATCCGGGAGAGGTCCTTCCAAGTGAGAGCCTCAAAGAAGATGGCATCTCGGGACTCGACAACATGGTGATGAGAAGGATCTTGGAAGTGCCAGGCCTTTGACTGTGGGGCGATGCAAAGGAAGGAACACAAATGGCTATGGGATAAAACGTAGATCCCTTCTGGTCTTTAGTGTACCAGAAACAAGCCAAGGAACCCCAGACACATGCGAGTCGAAATTCGGCACACTGGCCAATCGTGAACTTGTGTGGTGTGACATAGTGCAGTTGAGGACTTTCCGGGAAGCGGTTTCAAACCCATGTCATGTAGGAGAATGCATCAAAAGTGAAGGGCTTCAGAAGATCACACTCAGCCCGCATGGCATGAAACACATCATCCAATGTACAATTCAGCGCTATTCTGCTGTGATTTTGTAGGAATGAAGAGCTGGTGGAATACACTATGTTCGTGAAGGAACGCATCCATCTCATACAAGAACTCTCTACCACGGTTCGATCGGAACATGTGCAGGATGTGAATTAGCGGGCGCTCGACCATGACGAGCCATTGAAGAATTATTAGTATCACTCTTGTGGCGGAGACTGTGGACCCACTGCATCTTGTTGAAGTCGTCATAGAGGATTTGGAGATACTGTCCTCAATGAAAATGACTCAAATGGGAGGAGACCGTGAAGGTCCGAGTGGACCAGCTCCAATGGAAGCTAAGCCCGGGAGACACACCTAGGGTAGGTGCAACGATGCATCCTATCTTGCACACAGCAGACTTAGTCATTCTTGGGTGGATTTTTTAGCAAAGCCACGTCAAGATGACACGAAGGTTGTCTCCGGATGAGCTTGGACATAGTTTCCGTGCACACATGCACAGACAGTGGTGCAAAAAATGCTGCTGCTTTGGTGTGAGCACACATGTGAAAACACGTGTGCGCCTGAAGTGGACTGAGCATTATGGACAGAGGGAGCGCAATTAGCAACACGGTATGTCTTTCAGATCAGAGGCATGAATTACAACAACACAGGTGTCAACAGTATACACTGTGGCAGTGTCAGTGTAGTGCTAAAAAGGAAGACCTTGTTCAATACTTGCCAAAGACACATGTTCCATCTGTATCCATCGACCTAAAACACTAGAATCCAAAGTTGGCCAATGCTCAAACGTGTGTGTCATTTCCAGCCCCCTTTGCATAGCCAATACATACCTCCCTTTCTTTCCTTTTCTCCAACACTCATGAAAATCATGCAGACATGACCTTGCTCTCAAATAAAGTTCACCACCAAGAATGAACCACCTTGACACCGGATTCATCATTATTAGTCGTTAGGTCTAAACCAAGCCGCCCCTGCTGGGATAAAGTATCAACACGTCCAGCTGACATCAAGAAGCTGTTTTCCTGTCTTTGTCTTGGTCTATGGGTATGTACGGTGGAAGTTCATTCCCTCCAAATTGAACCCAGAAGGATTTTCTCCATGTTGTTCACCATGGGTTCTACGGCCCACATCACCATGTTTGCACTCTTCCATTTTTTTCTCTCCCACCCTTTCCCAGCCAATCTCTTGCAGCTCTTTGCTATAAACCTCTCTAACATGCCATTGTATACCTCGTAGCGCACCATTCTTCCTCACTCCCTGCATCCTGCATTCCTGTTTTCACCTAACTACTAACTCTTGTTGGTGTCTTCTGGCTTCCTTCATTTTTTTGCATTCCCATCCATGCCAACTTGTGCCTCCACAAACCCAGTCTTATCACATGATATCAGAGTTTCAGGTGCCACCTGACCAAGTCATCGCATGATCTCTAGCAACGTCCAATTTCTCAACAGGAGCTCTTCTAGTTCCTTCTGTCATCAACTTGGCCGCCTACAACACCCCTGGTCTTGCCTCACTTGTCCAACTACGGCATGATCCTTGCTTGTTCATCTGTCTTGTGAACAAGCCAAATGCATGCGGTGGCCTCCATCCCCTGGTGGTGTCATCGATTTTTTTCTTCCTTTGCTCTATTTTGCCGCAGCCCGTGCCAGCAATGAGCTTGTACATCGCTCCTTCAGCCTGGGCAGCAACTCTGGCTGCAACGGTACCCCACGTCCACTTCTCAATGATAATGGCAAATTCCAGCTCATCCTGTCATTGACAGCCTACAGCAGCAGCCGAGTTGCCTTCTGTCGCAGATTTGTTAGAAAATTCATGGCTCTTTTAGTCAACTCTCCTACTCCAATGTTCTGTCTCACATCACCCTCAGCCAACCTTGTCCTATAATACTTGAGCTTTCAGCGCTCACTCTACTGCTGCATTCCTCCCTGTGACTGTGTGGACGAGTCACCTCCTCCGCACCCACGGTTGCTCTTCCTTGAAGTCTCCTTCATCCCTCTTCCTCCTACGGCCCTCTCCTTGCCATACAGATTCCTTATCAGCTCCATCTCCATCACCTGTCAGCATTTTGCCCCCTCTCTTCCTCATTATCACCTCACCTCCTTGCACCATGGTTTGGAGCCATGGTGTTCCCCTCCTTTGCCGAGTGCATCAGCCTCATCTGCTTCATCTGCATCATCAACGTCATCTTCAAAATCGAGCTTCACCAAAAACTCTTATATCATCTTCACTATCAACATCACCTTCATGGCCTGCGGCCACCTTTCATTATCATCTTATTATTACTTTTTGCACAGGTCGTTCTGCTCCTGTGCCCAGTCCATCATCAATCATATTCTTTTCCGGTATGTCTTGCTTTCCTTTGTAGTAGTAACCTGCACCCACGCCAATCAACGAGCAGCTAACAGGTATCAGCAAATCGGCCTTTCGGATCCACACGTTTGCTACCATCTGCAGCAGTGACTTGAGTCAACGCAAGCAATCAATCAGCTTATCATGGCATCTCTGGTCACCAGAGCTATCCTGATCCTGCATATTATCTGTTTTTGTGGTTCGTCCACATGCACATCCCATCAGGAACCCTCTTGCGGCGCATTGGCAGCTGCCTTCCTTGTCCCGCATTCTAGTTTCATTATCAGTAGTTTTCATCAGCTGGATACGTGTTTTTATCCCTACCCACATGCCTTCGGGTTCCTCAGGCATGCAAGTTTTGGCATTCTCCATTGAAGCAACCTGCATCCTCTTCCTCTCCACTAATCAGCAGTAACAGTAATCAGTAGTGCACAAGGTGCCGCTCCTGCATCCAAATCTCACAATTCATCAACACCGGAACCTTGTGGTTGGATCTGATTCTTGAGGACTCTGATTTTCCCCTGGAACCTGACACCGTTTGTCTTCCTGCTCAACAAAAAAGATCATGAGCGAAACAAGCTGTTGTAGCTCTTGTTAAGGGAGCACACTAGGTCAGATCCGCGCTTCCCAGATTAGAACCGGAACCGAGGATTGGTCCATGCACCCGATCTGGAACCGCAGATCTGGGTACAAAACCGCGGATCCCTGCAATCTGCGGAGCGGGCCAGATCCATACGTAGCGGATGAAAGTGCAAAATTCACTGTATACGGCATGAATCAAGTGTTTCATAACAATTTCCAAAAACATACATGTGGCCACTCTTGTCCATTTTTGTGTGTTGTATCACTCCTATTATGTGCTCCTCATGTCGACCTCTACCTGTGTACAGTCTCCGGTGTGACTGGTACACTACATTTACACGACTGAAACAAAGTGTCTAATATGTAGCATGAACTGAAGTCTTAAACAGAGTGCCTAAACGTTGGTTTGCGCAAATGCAATGTGTTATTGTTGTATGTGTTGACCTGTTCTGTATTTCTCTTCATCGTGTTCAACCACACACACACACACACACACACACACACACA
>SZWC01015933.1:5561-43013 GCA_023375785.1 Penium margaritaceum | reverse complement strand
CACACACACACACACACACACACACACACACACACACACACACACACACACACACACACACACACACACACACACACACACACACACACACACACATACACACACATACATACACACACATTCCTACAGTTAGTGCACTATGCTGCACATTCAATTGTCCAATTTTATTTCACACTACTTTAATGTGTTCTCTGATGCTATGCTCCATGTTGTACACTCGCTTCCGCACACTAAACAACCATGACTACAATCAGAAATTCCTGTCAAACAACCTTTCATTTATGAAATACGATGGATAAAGTAGAGCTCTTGTTTGCTGCAACTGAATTGCAGATCAGAAATTAAGGACATCACGGCGAAGGAAAAGAAGGTATGGGAACAATAGTTGACTGATTCCAAATGTTTAAGACATCATCATCCATGTCCTCTCCATCTCCTACACCACCTTTGACATTTGCATCATGATCATCATCACCATTCAGGTAGAGGTTAAGGCCCTCCAACTCCTCTGCAGACTCTCCTACAAGCCACTGCTCCTTGGCTGTTCTCTTGAGTGCCTTGATCCTTGCCTCCTCTGCTAGGAACTCATCAGCCACCTGTCCATGCCTGATAACAGGAAAACTCAACAAATACACTTTCTTGATCATGCCCTTCATCGTGAGAAGGTTCTCCAGAGTAAGGTGGGTGAGGTATTGCCAAAAGTCGGTAATCACGTGCCTACCCAAGGAAAACAGGTGCTAGGAAGGAGTTGAGGTTCTAGGAACAACAAAGATGTCTTGTCCTACAAGGTAAAATGATTGAGTTTTTTTCTCCAGCTTACGGTAATGCTCCAAAATTTGCGGTTTTGGCCTTTCTTTGGCAGATTTTTCCATCGCTCCAACTCACCCTCCTCTCTACTTAGCGGCTCCTCAACTTCTGCTGCTGGCTCCTGCGTCTCAAGCATGCCCTACATAGGGTCTGCAAGAGCTGCTTCAAGCAGCGCATCATCCTCAGCATGCTGCTACTCTGGACGTGGCCATAGCTACTGCCCGCCACCCAAAGTATTTGAGGAGGATGCTGCAGTTGTTGCTGAATCATGGATGGCCTGATGGTTTGTTGCTCCCCGTGTATCTGCTCCTGCTGATGAAGAATTTGTATCTGCTGCTCTCAGCTCCTCCACCTGAGTGTAGGACAGCGGCAGAAGGTCCAGCAGCTTTGCGTGCAGTGCAATTGCGTTGCGTACACCTATAAGCTTGTGCTTGTGCTTGTGAAAATGGAGGCAAAAGCGGGGATCTACTGCTGTTACCAGGATGTTCCACCCCCTCAAAAGTTTTGCCTACTTCTCGAGTTTGGCGATGGCAGTTTTGAGGCCTGACTTGATTGTCACTGGCAGGGTCTCCTTTGCGTCAAGATGCCCTGCCACGCCTCTTTGCTTTCCTTTTGTATCTGCGGTCACAGCTTTCACCTGCCAGCCGTGTAGCCTGCTGAACATGCTCTCGTAGAAAGAAATCATAAGATTGAGAGTGGGACACTTGCTTCCACTGACGTCATCTGTTGAGGCCTTGAAAGACCACAAGACGAAACAAAGAAAAGCAAGAAGATTCCACTGATCTGTTGGCTTAAAGCCTTTCCCATCCAACCCATACCCATCTAATCAGTTGGGCAGCACAGTTTTCAAGTGGAGCACACGTTTCATCATGTCCGGTGTCACGTTCCACCTGGTCTCTGTGTCCAGATGCAAACATTGGCACGGTTGATGAGAGGCTGCTCACACAGCATGCTCCTGGTGGAAAACATAGCAGTTTTTTGTGCCTTTGACATGATCTCAATCACCTGCGGCAGCGACAACATGTCATTTGCAACAAGATTCATGAAGTGACAAAGGCACCTGATGTGTCCAGCCTTCTCAATAGAACAATCAGCAGCTGGAATGATGTATTTGTCTATCATGCAATCGTTTGAGGTCTCGTTGTCAACAGTCATGTAATAGACCCTTTTCCACAACCCCCATAACTTAAGAGCCTTTGAGAAAGCCTCAAAAAGCTTTACTGCTGTTGGGCTGTCTAGGATGTGGAAACAATAGATGGACATGTTCTTGATTTTCCAGTCAATCATCCAGTGAGCAGTGACGCCGAGATGATTCATCCTGTTCTCTCCCTTCCACAGATCGATTGTAAATCTCACAGCGGACTTTACCTCACTGAGCATGCTCCTGATTGTTGTGCGGAACGCCGCCGCAGAGATGAAGATTTTCCTTGAGATAGTCATGCATCCGGACAGGACAGATGGTGGGATTGGAGTGGAGGAAGGCCTGCTACAGCCACCGAGACTCCATGGAGAGGAATTTAACGTTCTTGTCAATCACGTGCTTCCAAACACACATGATGAAGTACCGCTTGTTGAAAACCTGGCCCAGAACAGCAATTCCACGTGCAACTGGTGTGTTCTCGGGGTTAACACCGTTGACGTCCACAGTGATAGTGATAGTTGCGATGGTAGCTTGCCTTAGCCTCAGAGTTACTGGATCCTCCTTCAGTTTTTTCCATTGTGTGTTGTGTTGAATGCACATGTGTTTCCACGTGTTCCCAGTACTTTGCCAGAATTTTTGCATGATAAGTTGGCAGGACACAGCGTGCTGTACGCCCGAGGATAACCCGCTCCACCGTGGCCATCCACACTGACGAATGCTGGTTTACCATTGACGTGAACATCCATGATGAAGGGTCGTGTCATGGACCCCTTGAGAATGGATTGCGTGAGTCATTGCCGTTTACACATGTTTCAACAATGACATAATTCTCCAGAGGATGTATGCTGGAGGGGAAAGGTTTTGTAGTCACAGACCTTTAAATATGATGTGTACACATGCAAACCATGAATACATTGACCGGTGCAATGCATGAATCTAGAGTTTGGAAAACTTATGTTAAATTTTCAGTAGTCAACAGAGTTGGAAGGCTTACACGCGGCACGCCTGCAACACACCCACCACACGCCTTCTCCATAAGTCATCGTGTTGGTCATGCTGGATTGAGGTTGACGTGGCATGTGAATTCGTTGCAGTATTCATGCGTTGCGATGATTCTACATGGACTCGAACCTGAACATAGGCATTCATCGCTATACTATCCGCCATGAGAAAAAACATAAAAGCATTTCATAAACCAATATCTGATCATTCTCACTCAAAAAAAGTAATGGAATTTGCATCCTTGTCCTGTCGTTGGACGGAAAGGCCACAGCTGACAAGGTTGGTCAGATTCAGGGAGCCAATGCACGCAAGAACTGCCTCAATGACATCGTGTGAAGCGGCGTTGCCACATCATTCTCTCATGCATGCTGTCATGCCACATATCTTCCGACTCAAGTGTACGGACAAGTGAATGGAAGGGTTCAAAGCATCCCTAAAGAAACATCGAAGCATGAGACATGAACTTTTCTACCCCTGACTTCTTTCCCACATTAAGGAAATCAACAGAATCCACACATCCATGGATCAAAAACGGATTTTCTGGACCCAGCGGATGACAGCCACCAGATCCATGTTGGATCCGGGTATGAGCTGCCCAGACCCGGATGGTATCCGAGTATCCAGCAGGCCACATCTCGGTTCACAAGGGTTCCATCTATCTCCAGGTTTGAAGTACCGACCTCCCTCCCCCCTCTTCCCCACCTCCCCCCCAACCCCTGGATCTGCGGATACACGGGTCAGTTGTAGCAATGGAACCGGAACCACGGTTTGAACCGTAACCCAAGATCCACAGGAAAGAACCGTGGATTGCTTGACCCTGTGTGCACCCTTAGCTCTTGTTATCATACATTTGGAAACTTTCCTATGCCTCCACATCAGCATGGGCACAGAAGAATAGCATCGATAGTGCTCTCTCTGTGAGTGGTGTCGTAAGAAAATCATCCAAATGTACAGTTTGCATATTCATCCTGGAATGTATTCCAAAATTCTCAAAATCAGTGCATGTGGTTTGACCTTGCATCTACTTTCATAATGACATCTGTTCCTGAAACATCACCACCCACAGTCATGAAATGTTGAACCGTTTTCCTATCCTCCATCTTGCGTGAAGTAACACCAGCAATACATTGATGGTGGAATGCCAGCCATAGTGGCTGGTATTCCACCATCTAGCCTCTTTTCCAACAAGCCCCTATCCGTGATTACACTACCTCCTAATTTTTTATTGGCTACCACAAAACTCAGGAATGGTGACCACCCTCTCCCAAGTATATGGAGACTTAACAGGTACACTATGAAGAACTAGTCACAGATATAAACCCAGTGTTTCACCCCTACATCATCAGAATTGCCTTCCTGGCACACATTGTTTTTGGTCTACAAGAAACAAAGTAAAGTCCCTAGGACTTTGTTGAGCAACCTTTGACAGATTACACTTTGCAAAATACATTCAACATGTCCAGCTAGCGTCAAGAAGTCGTCGCCCCTTCTTTTTTCTGTTGTGTAAGTAGATACGGAAGATGTTCATTCACTTCCAAGCTAACGCCAAAAAAAAAATCTCCATCCTAATTACATTTATTTCCACGTCCCTCACCACCGGGTGTCCATTCTGTCATTCTCTTCCTGTCCATCCTTCACAAGCCACTCTCTTGCAGTTCTTCACTCTGTCACTCTGCTCCTTCACTTAGCTTTACAAGGAGCTCCTGTCTACATCGCCATCTCTCTCGTATGCCCTCTTCTACCTCACACTCTGATGTTCTCTATCGCTCCTTGAATCATTTCTTCTTGTTCTCCTACTAACTCCTAGCTCGAGCTTCCATTCTTCTCATTCCGTCACTTTGTTACATTCTCATCCACCGTATTGCCTAATTCTGCTCACTCGTACCTCTAGAACTGCAATCATTTGGAAATCTTGGCTCCATGGGCATGTCATGTGGAGGTTATTCCCTACATCATGTGTTATGCACTCTCTAAAGCGTGAGTTGGATAGTGCTGGCATGTGTAGCCCTCTGTTACTGTTGTTGGATACACTTGGTGTAAATTGGCCAATGACGCAGATGATTGCAGTCTTATGTTACATTTCCTTGTCAGTTGCATGATGATATTGTGGAATACTGGTATTCAGGGATGTGTTGCACACAGTTTTGAGGAGGCTGAAAATGTTTGAGCATGCTTGTCTGTGCCAATAGCTACTGTATGCTACTCTGCGTGCATATTCATGCACATCCTTCGTGCATATGCATCATCCTTGCATTGTGACAACAAGAGCACAGGAGCCATTCCTGAACAAAATATTGCACACAATTTACTCACAAAGCACATTGATTCTGAAAAAAAAGTCTGTGCAGGTGCAGGTACTAAATGTGCAGGTACAGGTGTAGAATGTGCACGTGCAGGTGGAAAACGTGCAGGTGAAGGTGCAGGTTCACGTGATGGCAATGTACTGTGCATGAGCAGGTGCAGGTGATGGTGTAGGTGCAGCTGCAGGTCATGGTTATGGAGATGTGTGGTGTAGGTACGGAATGTGCAGGTGCAGAATGTCATAGACATGTGGGTGGATGGTTATTTTTCTGGTGGAGAAGAACATGCACAGTTTGATCGTGTGACATGCTGTGGCGACCGCAATCAACCCACGCTTTCGGTTCTTCCCGGTCAACAGAGTGCACAAGTTGAAAATTCAAACAAAATGGAGTTGGAGGTGTAGGTCATTGAGGAGCTAAAGCCGCACAACATGCGAGTGCAGGAGCATTGTCAGACGGAGGTGGTGGCAGCCGGAGCTGCTGCTGAAGCAGCCATTGAGTCCGTAGCAGTAACTGCACCAAACGTGGAGGATGATGGTGACGCTGGCAAAGAAAGTGCTCCAGCCGCAAGTTCTGTGAATGGTCCAAGTGCATCTGCTGTCGGCGCAATCAACAGATCAGGAGCAAAGAAGGGCATGCAGCTGCGAAAGAAGGAGTCGATGATGGAAGCCTCACTAGAAGATGCAATGGAGGAACAGTTTGATGAGCATGAACCTACTCTGGTGCAAAAGGAGCTTTATTCCTTTGAACTGGAGGTTGAGGAGTGGAAGGAGTCTTGCATTGCTCATAGAGCTAATGTATTGCAATACTTCCTTGAAAAAACTGTCAATTTTTCCATGTTTGCACTGGCTGCGCTTGACTTACTTGCAGTACCAGACACAAGAACCCTGAGTGATCGAATGTTCAGACTCGGGGGTCTTGTTGTGACAGATATTTGTCATTCTCTCAAGGAAGTGACTGTGCAGGAAATCGTTGCTCTTAAAACCTGGCTCAACGATCCAGTGCTTGCTGATTTCCCTGTGTTTCCAGATGGAATAGTTGCTTTTGAGTTGCAGGAAGTGGAAAATGCTGAGAAGGCAAAGCGGTGGGCAGCATGGCGCAGAGCGGTGCGGAACCTGACAGTACCGGCACTGGCAGCAGCAGCACCAAGGAGGAGGGAGTTTATGGTGGTGGAGAGGCTGATGAGGGCAATGACAATGACGATTAAGATGATGAAGACGATTTTGATGAAGACAGTTCATTTGATACCTTGAGGAATTTCAGTCTGAATGACAAGGACGATGTCATCAAGATGTTGTTAAGGATGAGTAGGATTGCTTTGTTACAATTGGACACTTTGTTGACTGACTGTTGACTTTTGCAGGATGGCACATGGATAATGGGGTAGGGGGGGAGGAGCAGGGTCATCATGACCCTGCTTCACACAACAGTTTCAAATGATCAATCTCTGTCCCGTGTCTCCACATGTGTACCGCTACTTCTCAAATGCATAACATAATTTTGGATCAATCACATATTTGACTTTTTATTCCATTATCCCTGATCCTTCCATTCCATTATGGTGAAAATGCCAACCATTGTTAACTTCATGGTGTATTGTTCATGCAATTGGAGAACGGTAACTGTTTTACAAGGTGCATTGTTTGTAGCAGATGGAGTGCATTGCAACATGCATCAAAGTGTGTTTGTTGGATTTTAGTTCAGTGTCTCTGCATTGAATGCAGTGCAAGGACAAAGTATGGGGGTTCGCATTTTCAGATCGTTGAACAAACAGATATTCTGCAATACCAACATGAGGAGGAAGAGGGAGGCATGGGTTTGATGTGAAAGCACCTGAGGGAGATTAAAAAAGTGTGGAAAATCCTAATCCAAATGCCCACATGAACCACGAGTTCACCAACCTTATAGATGTGAGTCTGCTTGACTCAAACCATGACTCTAAACATAACAGAACCGTGGACATAAAAGTACAGAACATTAAATCAGCAGGAAAGGGGACCGCGAGTCAAAGACAAATAGGACCGTGAATCCGTGGAACTGCTGTTCTGCGGCTCGAACAGCAGTTCTGGTGGCAGGTGGCTGTGAGAATCATGGTGCTGGTTCTTTTTTTAGATCTGTGGTTCTGGCGTGGAATAGTTATGGTATCTCACTCGGTTGGAGCAACTCATTTGGGTGGCCCAGGCGGACTAGAGTGGGCCCATGTTCACCTTCAGTCTTCTTACATGAGCTTGCTGATAGTAAGAAATCCATTCTACCATAACTTCACACGAAACATTCACGCAACTTCACACCTAGAAGAAACTACTTTTTCTCACATCTACGGTGTACACGTTCATGTGGGAATCTACTGTATCCTCCTCAGTCCTGTTCATTGAGGGAATCCACTACAACTTACACCTCCCTTCCAACCTACCTCCCTCCCTTCATCCCTCCCTCCCCTCCTCCCTCCAGCCCTCCCTCAAATCCTCTCTCCCTCTTCTCCCTTACTCCTAGTATGTTGAAGGTTATGAGAGGCCAATCAACAAGCAACACATGAATCATGGTAGAATTTTGAACAGCAAAGTCAACACAAAGGTCACAACATAGCCAAGCTTCTCTGGAAACAAGGAGCACACGCAACGCTCATCCATGTGGAACCTTGAGAGAAGGGCAAGAATGCAGCAGCCAACTCATCAGCTTCATCACCAGCATTGACAACTGCCTCATCAAAGTTTGCGTTAGTTCCTGAGGTGTTTACACCAATTTTGGGGGAACATCTAGGGATTCTCCCCAACAAGACACCTCAAAAACTCCCTCTTCACTGCACCATCAATCCTCAGGTTGAACTGAAGCTAGGAAGCCGGCCAAAAGTTGAGGGGGCCTATTGCATGAAGAACCATCAGCTTATGAAGCTGAAGCGACCAAAACATTCTCAAGTAGGGAATCATCTACCCGTCTATGTTACCTTTTAAAGCACTAGAACTTTTATTTTTAAATAAAACCAGTGAGATATTGATTTGTGTGGGAAACCAAGCACCAAAAACCATTATCATTAAGAAATGGTATCCTCTTCCTCATGCAGAGAAATTTCATAACCATATTCTAGGAGCCCTATGTTTTTTGGAAAGTCGATGTTGAGAGACGTTTTCACCAATTGAGGATAACTGATAAGGAAATTAAGAAAATGACATTTCCAGCTTCCTACTATCACTTGAAGTTCACAGTTTTCCCATTTGGACTCACATATACCCTGGTGACAACTATGGTGGCAATGAACAATATCTTTCTCTGGTTTTGTGAAAAGTTTGTGGCCGGATTCCTCAATGAGATCCTGGTTTACATCAGTACATTGAAGGAGCAGAGTAGAAACCCTAAAAAATTCTTGAAATTTTTACAATGAATACTTTATATTCTAAACGAGTGATTTTTTTCATCATTGAACTAGGTTTTTGGATCCACAAAACTTGTCGTCCATTGTTGATGGGCTGAAACCAACAAACACTTGTCACATGCATGAATTCTTGTACTTTTGTAACTACTATGTTGATTAATTAAGGCTACATAAGAGTTTCAATACCTCTTTGCGATCTCACTTAAAGAATGAATGAGTAGGATTAGGGAGAAATAGAGCAAAAATCATTGAGCTATTTGAAGACCGCTCTCATCTCCATGTCAGCCTTACCATTAGCAGCTCCGACGGTCGACCACATCAGTGCTACTGAAGTGTCCGATCCAAGAAATTGGAGAAGTTTTCTTGCAATACAATTGTGGAAAACAGTCCGTCACTTGTATATCATACAGATTGGACATACCTAAGCCCAATCACTTGGTGCATGAAAAAGGGACTCACGGTTGTGTACAAGTTTAAGATAATTCATTGCAGCTTGGAATGCGGATGATGTGTCGTTCGCACTGACCACCATGTCCTGAATTATCTGAACCATGGGGGGAAAAAAAATGGATGCAGTTTCTTGAGTACAAATTTGACTACAAAAACAAGTAGCTACGCAGAATATAACCATAGATCATGTACTCATTTGGCGACCAGAATGCATGGTTGAGATTGACAGTCAGAGAAACATAAATTCCATACATTGAGCAACTGGTCATGAGTGGCTACAAGCAGTTTTGCAGAGTTATGGTTTGATGCCATTTTTTTACCACAGATGTTCATTTTCCAGGTCGTCATACCACCAAAAAAAATGCTACAGAGGATGCTGTTGGAGAACTGCCACCACACCGGTCCATGCAGACACTTTCTTAAGACAACATGGACAAAGAATCACAGGGTACTTCTGGTGGAAAATGATGACAACGGATGTTCCAAAATTCTGCAAAAACATGCGGTATTTTCTAGCGGCACAATTCAAGAAAAACTAAGCCTCCATGTTTGCTTCAACCTCTACCGGTTTGACTGTCCACTCAGTACCAAGCCTTGTCCCTGTGCGAGTCATTTGGCACTGATTGGACAGTCCAAGTATTGACCATTGAAACCAGATACAACTTCGCGATATCTTTAGCAACTGAAAATTTGCCATTTGAAGTGCTTCCAGACAAACTTCCAATGTCACGAGTTTCGATCTAAAATTGAAGCAACATACTAGCCCTCAATATTCAATGGCAAGATTTGTACAATCTTTGGGACGAGAGACAAGAGAAACTCATAAAGATTGTAGTAGTGATGAAACAAATAGCTGAAAACCACTGTATATGAATAAAAATATACACAAGGGATCATTTCCTAGCCAGTTATGAAATCACACTGCATGGAAGGGATTGTGTTGTTGACATGGTGTGCCCCTTGCCATGAGTGCCGTTGATCGTACTCCCTGGTTCGACCACTGAGGAGTGGTTGAACACCTGATCTAAGTTTTGGATTCCTTGGATTTTTCCATGCAGGGTCGAGCCTTGAATTGCTCGATTTGAGTGAGTATTCAGAAAGTTAGCCTAGCCCGAAAATCGGGTGTTGGGTGGGTGGAATCTGGTACCCGCCATGAGTGACGGGATATTCCACCGCCAGGGATCCGAGTTCATTCCGAATGGCCTCCAAATGCACCAGGGGCATGAATGAAGTAACCATAAGGACCTCCTTGACCAGGATGAACTTCTCCTGGACTTCTGGGCGAGGAAAGGCGCTTTGACGGGTCATCATCAAAGCGCCTCCCGTTGCCTAGAGTGCAAGGCCAGGTGGGCAGCTCCACCAAGGGTTACTTCGACGGCCGTAGCAGGGGCTCTACTGCTCCGATCTGGGCGTGCTTGGATGCGTTGCAAAGCTTATATCACAGGCTATAAGGATCTGACGTATTCTGCCCACTCACATCCGTTATCCTTGTGCTCCACACTCTTCACCATTGGTGTCCATTGGTTGCCCAAACACTGGTAGCGTGCTTTAGTGAGAGTTATGTATCCTTTGTTCGCTCTAGTGGGTGCCTCCACACCCACTAGAGCCAACAAAGGGTTATGGGCCCACCTGCCTAGAAGGACCCCAGCTCTTCAAGTTTCACGCTACCGCCGCGCGCCATGGAAATGACCGAGCAAGACAGCATCCGTGCCATCTCCAAGTTTGATGGAAACGGCTTCCCTTTGTGGAGGTGGCAGTTTGAGGTCTACCTCGATGACAAGGGCCTACTTGAGCTGGTCAACGGTGAAGAGACTGCACCTCCGGATACCGCGACGCCAAAGGAAGTGGACAAGTACAAGAAGCGCAACAAGAAGGCACTTGCATTATTGGTGTTAGCACTAGCTTCGCTGCAGCGCGCACTGATTCAAGGATGCACGAAGGCCGCGGAGGCCTGGAAGTAACTCTACACCATCTACCAGTGCACCAACCTTGCTAACCAGCTCTTCATCTTCAAGAGGCTCGTCACCCTCCGAGCCAATGAAGGCGACGACATCATGGAGATCCTGCAGCAGATTGAGTCCCTTACTACTGAGTGCGTAGCCACCGGATGGAAGGTCGCTCCTCAGCTGCAAGCCATGATCCTCCTCCTGGCCTTGCTGGACAATTGGAATCCCATGATCACCGTCCTAGGCGGCTTGTCCGCCAATGAGCTAAAGTACCTGAAGGTGGCTGAGTACGTCTGTAATGAATGGATGCGGTGTGGTGAAGGAGAGAGAGAGAGTGGGGCAACATCAAGTTCTGCCTATGCCGTCCGCCCTCAAGGTGGAGGGGGAGGCAAGAAGGGTAAGGGTGCCAAGCAGGGCACCAAGAAAGGTGACAACAAAGGGGAGTGCTACAACTGTGGCAAACAGGGCCACTATGCACGCAACTATCCCAACAAGAAGTCGCACCAGCCCGGGAAGGGTGGGAAGAAGGACACCCAAGCCATGATGGCCAGGGAGTCTACCGACTTGACACATCTGGAAGTCATGGTGATCGACTCCGGATCAGGCCGCCACACACAATGCAACTGTGCGGCGTTTGTCACCTACGGCACTACGGAGCGGCGCATGGCAGTGGCCAATGGAAAAACGGAGCTGGCCGCGGGTGAAGGCAATGTTCGCATTGAGTCAGTGGTGAACGGGAAATTCATTCCGTGCACCATCTATGACGTGCTCCACATGTCCAACTTTGGGACAAATCTGCTGTCCGTGAGCCACCTTCCCGACAAGGGGTTTGCAGTACTCTTCAACAAGAAAGAGGCTATCATCTGGAAGGAGGGGGATGGCGAGGTGATTGCGCGTGGCAAGAGGGAGGAGGACTTGTACCTTCTTCGTACCAAAGTTCTTGCTGATATGGCCAGGACTAACGCCGTCAACCTAGTGAAGAAGGATGAAAGAAACCTGGATCTATGGTACCGCTGTCTATGTCACATCGCTCCCTCAACTGTGAGGGACATGGCAAAGAAGGAAGTGGTGCGGGGTCTTGAGGTCAAGAGCCTCGGCGCAGCGAAGAATTCCGTGTGCGAGCCGTGCGTGGTCGGCAAGGCGACACGGCAGCCGTTTGATGGCAAAGGGATGCGTGTATCGGCAAAGTTGGAGGTGGTGCGCACGGATGTGTGCCGACCGTTCGAGTCCTCGATTGGTGGGGCGCGCTATTTTGTCACCTTCTTCGATGACCCCAGACGCAAGCTCTACCTCTACATCATAAAGAGGAAGAGCGATGTCTTGTCATGTATGCAGGAATTTGTGACGTCTGTGGAGCGACAAACGGAGTTGAAGGTGAAGACGTTTCGGAGTGACAACGGTGGCAAGTACGAGGGCTGCTCGGCATGGATGAAGAGCAAGGGGATATTGTGGAAAAAAACTACGCCACACTCTCCGCAGCAGAACGGCGTTGCCGAGAGGGCAAACCGCACCATCCTCAACATGGTCCAGTCCATGTTGAGTGATGCCGGCCTTGCGCAGTGGTACTGGGGCGAGGCGGCACGAACAGCAGCGTACATCATGAACCTGACGCCCACGAAGCCGCTAAAAGACGCGGAGTCCAAGGTGTGGAAGACGCCACAAGAAGTGTGGAGTGGGAGGAAGCCAACTGTGGCACACCTCCGTACGTTTGGTTGTGTTGCAGTTGTTGTTGTGTAGGCACGGGAGGGGCGGGGCAAGCTGGACCCATGGACTCGCCGGTGCATCTTCATTGAGTATGAGAGCGGGAGCAAGGCGTACCGGCTCTTTGACCCGCGGAGGCAGCAGATCGTGAAGAGTCACGACGTCACATTTGACGAGGACAGTCGTTGGACGGACAAGGACGCGGGTCTCTCCAAGCGGGGGGAGTGGCTGCCACTCCTCGAGGGAGAGACGCCGAAGGACGCAAAATAGGGTGACGTCCCATCGGCGCCAGCTGGCGAGGACCATCCGGGCGACATTGGAGCGGCTGATTTTCATTCAGCCGAGTCAGACGATGAGTCCAAAATGCCGGCAGCAATGGAGCTGAACAAGGAGGCGGGGAGTGAGCCCGCATCTCCACGGTCCCCGAGAGAGGAGGAGCAGGCCAGCGGTGCAAATGGTGCCACGAGATGGAAGCAGCAATAGTAGTAGCAGCGGCAGCAGCAGCAGCAGCCTCAATAGCAGCAACCCCGGAGAAACGGATGCGCAAGGAGGACGGCAAAACGGTACGATGCCTCACAGGGTACCTGGACTGCGTTTGCTTGAGTGTTCTTTGCGCAAGAGGAGCCCGAGACCGTCAAGGAGACGTTGCAGCAGAAGGATGGGGCTGAGTGGGAGGGAGCCATAAAATCTGAGCTCGCCTCCCACGAAGAGAACGGTACTTGGCAGCTGATTGATAGGTCGGAGGGCGCAAAAATTATTGGCTCCAAGTGGATCTTCAAGAAGAAGCTCACCAAGGAGGGCAAGGTGGAGCGGTACAAGGCGCGGCTGGTCGCGAAGGGGTACGCACAGCAAAAAGGAGAACACTACGATGAAACCTTCGCGCCGGTGGCAAAGTTCGCCTCCATTCGCTCTATCCTCTTGGTGGCGGTGGTGCGTGACTACGAAGTCCACCAAATGGATGTAAAAACCACATTTCTCAACGGCGACCTGGACAAGGAGGTCTACATGGAGGTGCCGGAAGGGATGGATGTGCCGCCGGGGAAGGTGTGCTGACTTCGCAAGGCGCTCTACGGGCTCAAGCAAGTGCCACTCATGTGGTACCTAAAAATGGACGGCTTCATGGCCGAGCTTGGCTTCAAGCGATGCGAGGCGGATCACAGCGTGTACGTGCAAAAGAAGCCGAGGTTGCACCAGATTGTGGTCCTCTACATGGATGACCTCATCCTCGTGCCATCTGACATGGAGGAGTTGGTGAACCTGAAGCGGCAGCTTGGCGGTCGGTTCAAAATGACCGACATGGACGAGCTCGAGTACTACGTCGACGTCGCCATCAAGAGGGACCGCAAAGCACGCACACTAGAGATGGGGCAGGAAAAGTATGTGCAAGAGGTGCTCCACCGCTACAACATGGAGGAGTGCAACCCCATCGGCACACCCATGACCACCACATGTGAGTTGAGCTCGAGCATGGGCCTGAGCACGGACGATGAGAAGGAGGAGATGGCAGGTGTGCCATACCAGTCCGCGGTGGGGAGCATCATATATGCCATGGTGGCGACACGACCCGACCTAGCCTTCGCGGAGGGCCAAGTGAGCCGCTATGTTGCTGACCCCGGGTTGCTACATTGGCAAGCGGTGAAGCGAATCCTCCGCTATCTCAAGGCGACAAAACAGTCACGGCTCGTGTTTGGAGGGGGAGCGCATGATGACTCCCTGGAGTTGGTCGGCTACTCTGATGCCGACTGGGCTGGTGATGAGGATGACAGAAAATCAACGTCGGGGTATGTGTTTGTGCTTGGTGGTGCAGCGGTTTCATGGGCATGCAGGAAGCAAGACTGTGTTGTATTGTCCAACACCGAAGCGGAGTACATCGCGCTCGCGGAAGCCGCAAAGGAGGCGGTGTGGCTGCGCCGGCTGTTAAAGGAGATTGGCGTGCCGCAAAGGAAGCCGACGGTGCTCAACGTTGAAAACATGACTGCCATCAGCCTGACCCAGAACCCGGTGCTGCACAGGAGAACCAAGCACATGGAGATCTGGCATCACTACGCGCGGGACTTGGTGGCGAAGGGAGATGCGGCTATTGTGTATTGTGGCACTAAGCGCATGCTCACCGATGCCATGACCAAGGCACAACCCAATGACAGGTACGACGTGAGCTGCATGGAGCTCGGACTGCGCTGTGAGGTTTAAAATTGCTACAGGTTCCAAGGACAGGGCACCAAGGCTGCGGTGCAAGGGGGAGATTGCTGACATGGTGTGCCCCTTGCCATGAGTGCCATTGATCGTACTCCCTAGTTCGACTACTAAGGAGTAGTCGAACACCTGAGCTTACTTTTGATTTCGATTCCTTGGATTTTTCCATGCAAGATTGAGCTTTGAATCGCTCGATTTGAGTGAGTATTCAGAAAGTTAGCCTAGCCCAAAAATCGGGTGTTGGGTGGGTGGAATCCAGTACCCGCTATGGGTGACGGGATATTCCACAGCCGGGGATCCGAGTTCATTCCTAATGGCCTCCAAATGCACCAGGGGCATGAATGAGGTAACCATAAAGACCTTCTTGACCAGGATGAACTTCTCCTTGACTTCTGGGCGAGGAAAGGTGCTTCGACAGGTCATCGTCGAAGCGCCTCCCGCTGCATAGAGTGCAAGGCCAGGTGGGCGGCTCCACCAAGGGTTACTTCGACGGCCGTAGCTGGGGCTCTACTGCTCCGTTTTGGGCGTGCTTGGATGCATTGGATATCTTAGATCACAGGCTATAAGGATATGATGTAATATCACTATGCTAAGTAACAAAAACATGTTTCGATTCAGATCTACTGAATGCGACGTGTTCTGCCCACTCACATCCGTGATCCTTGTGCTCCACACTCTTCACCATTGGTGTCCATTGGCTGCCCAAACACTGGTAGCGTGCTTCAGTGAGAGCTAGGAATCCTTGAGGGTGCCTCCAGACCCACTAGAGCCAACATGTGCGAATCTCAAACAAAAGTATCTGGGATCCTTGGTAATTAAAGAAACATGAACAATCGCTCTCGCAAAGCTTTGCTTGTGCGATAGCATGTCAATTCATCATACTTTCAACATAAGTCATCTCAAGATATTCCAATACCCCAGCAAAAAAATCCTTGGTCAAGTGGTACATCGCCACCACCCATGTATGTATACGAGCACAGGCAGTGCATTATGAGGGGAGATGGAAAAGCGAATGAAAGATACGATGCAACCCAAAACAGCTAGGAGCCCTATGGCAGCCTCAAAACATTTTATCATTGGATCGACGCTTGTTTTCTCGGCACCGGCCATCGTTAATGGAATGGGCCGAGAAACCTTGAAAATAATGGGGTAGAAGTGTTACGACTTGGATACAAGCAGATTCCTCAATGCAACACTTGGAAATTTCTTGTCACTTTTGTGGACCATGGCAGCTGACTTTGGTGTTTTTCTCCAACACGTCAAGGTCAATGCGGCCATTTTTTTCCAACGTGTAGAGTTCTGTTTCAAAATTTTCAAGATGCAATCATCTTCCAAAATCTTAGAAATAAGTTGCGGAATTCATATGGGGTTTCAGTATTGTTCAATACATGTTTCCTCTTCGCTGACGTTGTGATGTGAGTCGTCTTGGTACATACATGCCGTTGACTATAACTACTCAGTTGTGTCCATGTACATGCAAATCCCTCATGCAGAAATTGCTGATGCCGGTGATGATCCAAACATGAGCAGCTGCAGTGCAGCTGCCGCGACGTCCTAAAAAATTGTTGGGTTACTCTCCCCTTTTTTGTAGCCTCTACAATATTCTTGGTGGAATGATCCTGGGTTGGATTTGCATGTTTTGGCAGTGTGTGTCAACCTGTTGATGCCATACCTGCAAATTTCCAATCGCTGTGTTTAAGTCAAGACTCTCCATCTGTAGGTTCACATGGCTATACATTTGGATTCTTGTGTGCTGAATTGCTACCTAAACTGTGGTTTTGTGCCAGGTTTTATGGCAAACTGACCATGCTATGTGTTTTATCCGCTCTGCGCCGCGGCAGATACTTTTGCTGTGAGGTCAATTTTAATGTTTCTCTGCACATGAAGGATGTTGAAGCTAGGCTATGCCCGCCTCCCCTAGCCAAACCCTTGGTGTTCCTGCACTTGCCTTGCGTGCTAGTGGGTCAGCTGACTACAATTTCTTCCCACATTAGCAATAGAAAATCTAGCAATCTTCAAGGTATCTTCTCATAGTATGAGAGCGTCATGGCTGGACTTCCTGTGTGGATGCCAAGGCGGGTCCACTCATAAATGAAAGGGGTGTATCGCAAGGTGGCCTTTCCCCAAGGCTTTAAAGTACCATTTTTCGGGAGAAAAAAAATCCGTTCCAACGTACTTGAAAGTTTGGTCACCTTGTAGAAGGTTAGAAAAAAGTGTTCCAAACCATATGGTGTTTCACTTTTCTCTAGTACAATCCTAGATTTTGTTGGATCTTCACAGAGATTCACCTCAAGTATTCTTAAAATAATCGAATTATTTGTGATTTTCATAAACTATGCTATGAAAGAATGAACCGTGCATGTGTTGCTCTTGTAGAGTGCATGAGACCTTGGTTATGCTTGATTCTCATCCTCGTAATTGTGCATATGCGCGATTTTGTTTTTGGGGTTACGTAGTAACCATTTTCATCAAACTTCAGACAAAAGTTGCAAAACAAATTTTGGCACAGTTTGGCGTTTTGAAAAAAACCAGTGTGTAACCTTCTCTCTCTCTCTCTCTCTCTCTCTCTCTCTCTCTCTCTCACACACACACACACACACACACACAGACACACACACACACACACACACACAGACACACACACACACACACACACACAGACACACACACACACACACACACACAGACACACACACACACACACACACACAGACACACACACACACACACACACACAGACACACACACACACACACACACACAGACACACACACACACACACACACACAGACACACACACACACACACACACACAGACACACACACACACACACACACACAGACACACACACACACACACACACACAGACACACACACACACACACACACACAGACACACACACACACACACACACACAGACACACACACACACACACACACACAGACACACACACACACACACACACACAGACACACACACACACACACACACACAGACACACACACACACACACACACACAGACACACACACACACACACACACACAGACACACACACACACACACACACACAGACACACACACACACACACACACACAGACACACACACACACACACACACACAGACACACACACACACACACACACACAGACACACACACACACACACACACACAGACACACACACACACACACACACACAGACACACACACACACACACACACACAGACACACACACACACACACACACACAGACACACACACACACACACACACACAGACACACACACACACACACACACACAGACACACACACACACACACACACACAGACACACACACACACACACACACACAGACACACACACACACACACACACACAGACACACACACACACACACACACACAGACACACACACACACACACACACACAGACACACACACACACACACACACACAGACACACACACACACACACACACACAGACACACACACACACACACACACACAGACACACACACACACACACACACACAGACACACACACACACACACACACACAGACACACACACACACACACACACACAGACACACACACACACACACACACACAGACACACACACACACACACACACACAGACACACACACACACACACACACACAGACACACACACACACACACACACACAGACACACACACACACACACACACACACACACACACACACACACACACACACACACACACACACACACACACACACACACACACACACACACACACACACACACACACACAGTCACATAGTCACAATCACACAGTCACACAGTCACACAGTCACATACGGACACGCACGCATGCACAGCTGAGATCATGGCGCTGGCGCGCCATGATCTCAGCTGCTGCTGTGTCTGCAGGGAGCTACGGACATGCAGAAGGAATGAATGAGAGGATGAATGAATGATTGGGTGTGTGGATGGTTGGGGTGGTCGGTGAGGGGTCGGTAGGTCGGTGGGTCGGTGGGTAGGTGCATGGATGGAGGAGAAAGTAAACAGCCGGACAAATGGTCGGACGGAAAAACAGACCGACAGATGGACGGACGGACGCACGGACAAACGGACGGATGGACGGACGGACGTGCGGACGGATGGACGGATGGATGGACGGAAGGACCAAAGGACGGGATCGACGGACAGCGACGGTATCGGTGACGGCGTCGGCGTCGGAGTATACGACGGGTGTCGTGTGTCAGGTTGGAATCCCTGTGGTGTGGTCCCAACGTTGGTCTTATTTTCTCTAGTGGTTCACGTCTTCTTTTTTTGGGCGAATCTGAGGCTGAGGAAGAGCTTTCTAGTCGCCTCGCGCTATGTGAGCAGTCATTTTAGAGACAGTCACTTTTTCGAAGGGAATGACACGATTTTGCATTAGTTTTGTAACATGAACATGATCACAGCATTCATAGGGCTAGTCATGAGATTTCCAACGCACCAAACCGTGCGCAATTCCGCCAAGCGTAGCTTACTTTACGCTTGTCGAAGTGTAGGTCTCACCCACTACAGAAGCCTGACGCCGCCACATGCCGTGGTGCCTTCCTTCATGTGCGAAGCACCTTTCCCAAGGCGCAGATCCCATTACACGTGATGTATGGGTCTCCTGCGCTGTTTCCACGCACCTTCCCCACTTTTGGGTCGAGTTTGGTGATGGGGTGTGACGAGGTTTGAAACATGTCCGTGGACTTGCAATCAGAATTTTTTACTGTCCCCGAGTAACAAAAAGTGCTATTGAGTTTCGAGCGCCGAGCCAGGATTTTGGCGAAGTCCCTCAGTAACAACCTGCACTACTGGATCCGGTGGATGATCCACTGGATCAGGTGGATCATCCATCGGACGCCTCGGCAGGCCTTCCGGAGCATTTTCTCCAGATGGTATTTTTGTTACTCAATCCGGTCGATTATCCACCGGATTTTGAGTCGCAGCAGGCTCCCAGAGCCGCTGCGCACACCCCAACTTTGGAAGGCCGTAACTCCCTTGATACTTATCCGATTCCGGCAAAACAACTTTCACCAGATTCAGCGACACGTCACATTACCGGGCAATCCTCCATTTTAGGATCCGGGCAATCTTTGAATCGCAAGATCCGCCAGCGTGAAGTTTCCACTTTCTGGCGGCGCGTCGCTGCGTCCCGGCGCCGCACTTGGGCATGCGGAGGGGAAATTTTTCAACATTCTCCCCCTTGCACCTGCCATACCTGCAGCTCCTGCTTGCTCTCACTCATCTTCCGCTGCACCCTCAAGCCCATCATAGTTGGTCATCCCAAGTCCGGCCACGCTCATCGCGTGCCGGTCAGCAGTTTGCGCTTTGGTCAAGCAATCCACAAGCATGTTGTGCGTGCTGCAGTGCTGCAGCACCACCTGCCCCTTCTCGGCCATATCCCGTGCGTAGTGGTAACGCATGTCGATGTGCTTCGTCCTCCTGTGCTGCGTCGGGTTGTTCGTAAGCGAGATGGATCCGGTGTTGTCCTCTTGTACCAACGTAGGCTCCAGCTACGGCACGCCCAGCTCCCCCAGTAACCTGCGGAGCCACACCACCTCCTTGACCGCCTCGGCCAGCATGATGAACTCTACTTCCACTGTGGAGGTGGCGATGCAGTCCTGCTTTCTACTCCACCACGAGACCGTTGCACCAGCGAGGAAGAACACGTAGCCGGATGTGGACTTCCGCTTGTCCACATATCTGGTGTAGTCTGCATCTGTGTAGCAAACAAGACGCAAGGGGTACACCCGCCCCTTGCCATCGAACCTCACACATGCGTGCCGCGTCGCCTGCAGGTAGCGAAGGATGCGCTTGACCGCCTGTGAGTGTAGTGGCCCTGGATCGGCCACGTACCTGCTCACTTGGCCCACCGCGTAGGCCAGTCCGGTCGAGTCGCCACCATGGCGTACATGAGGCTACCCACCGCCGATTGGTAGGGCACCTCTGCCATATCCTCCCGCTCTTCTTTTGCTTGCGGCGCCATTGTCGCACTTAGTTCACAGGTCGTAGGGACAGGACTGCACGCTGGTTTGCAGTCCTCAATGCCGTACCGCTTCAGCACCTCGGCCACGTATTTGGCCTGCCCCAGCTCAAATGTACACGCCCTCCGGATTTGCGTAATGTTCACCCCGAGGTAGAACTCCAGCTCCCCCATGTCTGACATCTGGAACTTGCTGCTCAGTTGCTCTTTTGTCTGCTGTAGGCTCGACAGGTCCGAGGAACACAAGATCAGATTGTCCACGTAGAGTGTGACAATCTGATGGAACTTCTTGTTGCGCCACACGTGCACGCTATGATCCGCCTCACAGCGCTTGAAGCCGAGTTGTGCCATGAAGCTGTCCATCTATTGATACCAGCATCGGGGCGATTGTTTTATCCCGTACAAGGACTTCTGCAGCTTGCACACCTTGCCCTCCGGCACATCCACCCCCTCCGGCACCTCCATGTAGATTTCCTTATAGATGATACCATTGAGGAAGGCCGCCTTTGCGTCCATCTGGTGGAGCTCCATGTCCTTTGCGGCTGCCACCGCAAGGATCGCCCGGATGCTTGTGAACTTGGCGATGGGGGCAAACGTCTCATTGTAGTGCTCGCCCTTACGCTCTGCGCACCCCTTTGCCACGAGCCTCTCCTTGTACTTGTCAACCACACCTTCCTTTGTGAACCTGGTCTTTAAGACCCACTTGGAGCCGATTACCTTGGCGTCTTTCGGCCTGTCCACCAGCTGCCACGTGTCATTTTCAGCAATGGACGCCAACTCCGACTTGATGCCGGCATCCCACTGCTTCTCCTCGGGCCATGCAACTACCTCTTGCACTGTCGTTGGCTCTGTTGATGCACCTAGCATGCACCGCGTCATGCCGATCCATCGACCGGTGCCTGCGTCAAAACGCTTTCCCGCTCTCTGCTGCCTCCTGCTGCGGCGCGGCAGTTTTGGTGGCGTCTCGTCGCTCTGCTACGATCCTTCCAACTCTGTCCACTCCAGTGAATAAGTGACCGGATGACTCCCCAAGGATCTCTCCCGCTCCGGTGAACCATCAACCGGACGGGCGACGCTTCCGGATGATTTTTCTCTGACGCCGACGCGAAATCCTCTGGGTGTGCACACTTCGCCACCCGCGGTGCCTCCTTTGACGGATCATTCTGCCGGTTCTCCAGCCCAGCTGCATCATCTGTTGCACCGCCACGCTCCGACGCCGCATCATCGACCCTCGCGTCCGTCGGCTACTCCTCATAGTCAAGGAGCTGGAACCACTCCCCCTGTTTTGGAGTGTTCCCGACGCTCATGTCTTTGCTGCTGCTGCTAAAGCTCTGCTGCTCGTCGAACTCGACGTCACGGCTGTGGATGATCTCTTGCGTGCACGGGACCCAGAGCCGATACACCTTTTGCTCGCTCTCGTAGCCGAGGAACAAGGACAGCTTTGTTCGCGGTTCCAGCTTGCTATCATGTCGTTTCGATGCCTGCACCATCACATGCGCCTTGCACCCGAACACCTTGAGGTGCGACACGTTTGGCTTGCGCCCGCTCCAAACCTCCTGCAACGTCTTCCAGCTGCCCTTACCCTTCAGCACTGCTGTTGGGGTGAGGTTGATGGTGTAGCTCGTTGTACGCACAGCCTCCGCCCAGAACCCTTGCGGCAACCCCGCATCCACAAGCATGGACTGCACCATGTTGAGGAGCGTCTGGTTCGCCCGCTCCGCCACTCCGTTGGACTTTGGCGAATACGGCGTAGTGGGTTCCCACTTGATGCCGTGCTGCTTCATCCACGCGCTGCAGCCCACGTACTCTCCGCCACTGTCGCTGCATAGTGCTCTGATCTTCTGGCCAGTCTGCCTCTCCACCGTTGCGACGTACTCCTTCAGCCAGTCCAGGACCTCCCCTTTCCGCTTCATGAAGAATATGTAGGATTTTTTGCTGCTGTCGTCAATGAAGGTGACAAAGTATCTCAAGCCGCTGTTTGACGGCCTTTTGAATGGTCCGCACACGTCACTGTGCACGACCTCCAGCAGGTCCTTTGCACGAGCCTCTTTCTCGTTGAACGGCTTGCGCCGCGCCTTGTCCAAAATGCAAGGCTCGTACTTTTTGTGTGCTGCTCCATCTGCTGTAGCTTTTGCACCGTCGATGACAAGGCCGCGCACCATGTCACGCTTCACCATCTCCTTAACGTTTGCAGGTGCCGAATGCCCCAACCGTCGGTGCCAAAGCTCCAGATCAGGGCTTCCTCCCTTGGCCATGTTGACGACGCGCTCCTGTGAATCTGCTACATTGGATGCCGAGGGCACCACCTTGGTCTCCACTATGTAGAGAACCCCCTTGCACTTCGCCTCCAGCACGACCTGGCCATCGCCGTCGATGCACACCACTGCGCCTTTCCTACGGAAGAGAACCTCATACCCCTTGTCCATCAAGCGGATGACACTCAGGATGTCAGCCAGGCCGGGGACGTGCTGCACATCACGTATTGTACACAGCTCCTTCTTACCGCCCACCACAACTTCCACCTCCACGTCGCCTTGGCCGGCCGCCGGCTCGACTTTGCCGTTCGCGACCACCATTGACTTGGAGGACTTCTTGTAGGTGACGAACCCCACCTTCTCGACTTAGGTGTGCTCCTCGGCCCCGAAATCCAGGCACCGTCTGTTGGCCTTTTTGAGAAAGTGGTTCTTGTTGCCGTTGAGGAGCGACCTGCCCTTGCTATTTTTGCCGCCAATCTTCGCCTCCTCCGGGCACTCACGGGCCCAATGGCCCTCCTTGCCGCAGTTGCGGCACGCACCTTTCTTGGCGCCCTTCTTGCCACCGCCCTTTTCGCCGCTTCCTTTGCCCCCGTTTCCGCCACCACGCGTTTTGGTGACGAGGGCCAATGAGGAAGACGAGCACTCCCCGTAGCCCCGTCGATGTGCCTCATTGCGGATGTACTCTACGACTGCGCCATAGGTGTATTTGTCCTCCGACCATCCTTAGAGGACGGTGATGAGTGGGCCCCAACTGTCAAGTAGGGCCATGAGGAGGGCCATCGCCTGCAGCGGCGTATCGATCTTCCACCCCACTTCGTTGCATTGCGAGGCAAGAAACTCGATCTACTGCATGGCGGAGATTACATCATCTTCCTCCTCGATTGTCACCGTGAGGAGCCTCTTCGTCGCGAAGATTTTATTCACAAGCGACTTGGATTGGTGGATGGCGCAGAGCTTTTGCCAAGCTTCGGCTGCCAGCTTGCAGCCTTGGAAATAGCCCCACTGTGACTCGTTTTTCCCGGACAACAGGAGCATGAGCGCCTCCGTGTTCTTCTTTTCGAAGGCCTGCTTCTCCGCATCTGCAGCAGTCGCCTCTACAAGCACCTCCTTTCCCAACATGACATCCAGTAGACCCTTATGCGAGAGGTGCAGCTCGAACTGCCACCTCCATAGCCCAAAGCCGGGGGTACCCGCATACTTCTAAATGGGCTGCGTCTCCCTCTACGCTATATGCGCAGCTACTACTCCGACGAGTTCTCAGAACTTCACGGCGACGTCCAAGATAACGATCCCGTAAGCTGCGGAAGGCGTGAACGTTGGAGGCGTTCAGACCAGTGGACCCATAACCCATTGTCAGGTTGGAATCCACGTGGTGCAATCCCAACATTGGTCTGATTGTCTCTAGTGGTTCACGTCTTCTTGTTTTGGGCGAATCTGAGACTAAGCGTGAGCTTTCTGGTTGCCTCGCGCTATGTGAGCAGGCATTTTAGAGAGTCACTTTTGTGAAGGGAATAACGCGATATTGCATTAGTTTTTTATCATATACATGCTCTAAAACATGCACAATATTTATAGGGCTATTCATGAGCTTTCCAACGCACAAAACCGTGCGCGATTCGGCCAAGCATAGCCCAAGTTACGCTTGCCGAAGCGCATGTCTCACCCACCACATAACTCTCACGCCGCCACACGCCGTGGCGCCTTCCTTGACGTGTGAAGCGCCTTTCCCAAGGCGCAGATACCATCGCACGTGATGTATGGGTCCCCTGCGCTTTTTCAAGACACCTTCCCCACTTTTGGGCCGAGTTTGGTGATGGGGTATGACAAGGTTTGAAACCTGTCCGTGGACCTGCAGTCAGAGTTTTTGACGAAGTCCCCGAGTAACAAAACGTACTATTGAGTTTCGGACGTCGAGCCAGGATTTTGGCTAAGTCCCTCAGAAACAACCTGCACTACTGGATCCGGTGGATGATCCACCGGATCAGGTGGATCATCCACCAGACGACTAGGCAGGCCTTCCGGAGCAATTTCTCCAGATGGTGTTTTTGTTACTCAATCCGGTCGATTATCCACCGAATTTCGAGTCGCAGCCGGCTCCCAGAGCCGCTGCGCACACCCCAACTTTGGAAGACCATAACTCCCTCGATACTTGTCCGATTCCGGCGAAACAACTTCCACCGGATTCAGTGACTCGTCAAATTTACAGGGAATTTCTCCATTTTAGGATCCGAGCAATCTTCGAGTCGCCATATCCGCCGGCGCGGAGTTTCCACTTTCTGGCGGCTCGTCGGCGCCTCCCGACGCCGCACTTGGGCATGCGGAGGGGCACATTTTCAACATCGTGTATGTGGTGATGTCTGCTGCAGCACTAGTAAAAGCAAAGGCGGCTTCAACAGTGGGGACGGGCTCCCGACATGGCCCCTTCTTCTTCCATGACAGAAGTGGAGGCAGCGTCAACAGCGGCTGGGTCCGCTGCAGCACCAGCACCATCGCCAGCCGCATCAGGAGAGGCCGCAGCACCGGCGCTGGTGGTGAGCGTAGACAGGCTAGAAGCGCGTGTCGAGCGGGAAGTGGCTGCGCAAGGAATTGATGGCAAAATGCACCATTTGCTAGACGTGAAGCCCGACAGCTCCTCCTCCAATGCCGCCACGCGCCCCATAAAAGCTTCACATTGACATGAGCGGTGGAGCGCATGGTGGCAAGCGACCGGCGGGGAGATGGGGGCGTTGCGTGTGATTTCCTCACAATTCAAGTGTGAAGCTAAATCTAAACTGTGCACTTATGTGCTTCAGAGATAGTGAAACACCATGGTGTAACCAGCATTGTTGGACAAAACGTCTACTATCTTCTAAATTCTTTGCCATGCGTTTCGAGAAAAAAAGTGAATTCACAGTCCATTAAGACACAGTCAACCAACCATGGTCGAGTGTGGCAGAATCACGGATGACAGTACTGGTGTGGATATAGGAATGATAAAGGCGGCGCATGGTGGATAATAGGCCAATCTCAACTGTATTTTTTTTCGGTGTTCGGCAATGGTGGTGGATGGGGGGACGGCCTAGCTAAGGAACCAAACAAGCTTGGCGATGAGCCCAGTCACCTTAACTCGTGAATCAACCAGGAAGATTATTGTCTTTTTTCTTGCCATAATGTGAAACACAATCTTAGGCAGTGGAGAAGGAAAAGAAGTATAAAGTATAATAACAAGAAGGTAATTCATTGAAAGGTTCAAAATCACACTCACCATTTTTTTAGTCATCTAAGCGTGGTCTCATGGGAGAACCGTTGGAATTTCTTTCGACAAAGTGCCAAACCCTTATCTTCCTTTGACGTAACTTTAGCACAGCCTTTTATCATTCTCTACGACATGAATCTCTGACCACTAGAGATATTGTAGTTCAAAATCTCCTCCCTCCGAGTTGCGGCCCTATGTAAAATTTAACTAAACTTCGTCCTTAGTTTTAAATCTGCATGGACCACACACCTTGCAAATTCAGGGCAGATTTTACATTTTTACTTTTTGTGTGAAATTCTGAACGGAGCAATATTGTGCTCACTCTAGTTGAATGAAATCCAGTGAATAAATGAAAGGTAAATGTAGTTATTACCCACAAAATTTGATTGTGTGTATGACCTATCCGGCGATCCGAAGAATATTAACATCTTATCTAGCGTTTGGAAGAATAATACCCCCCTATCCACTAGCTTGAGAATATTGACACTTAATCTGCGAACAGCGAGAAATCGCAGCATGTCGACGCTGCATGCGATGCATTGTCGACATGTTGACGTCATCTATTTCTTTGAACATTCACAGACCTCTCATTCAAGGGGTTTGTGAATGTTTGTGGAGCGGGGGTTGCGTATAATTTATATGGGGGGTACGTGACTCTCCATGCGTTGAAAATGAACCTGCTGGGCCCCGTTGCCTTGGGGCCCAGAAGGAGCCCGCGCAAAGATAAAACCCTAAAACCCCGAATGCAATTCGGGGTAGGGTTTGACTACGGTTTTCATGTGAAACATTTGAGGTTTGCAAGTTAAAAAACAAACCAAATGAGCGTTTCTACTCGATCTAAAAAACGGACGTTTTCATAGGGTTTCATGTTTTATGTAGGGTTCGATGTACGGTTTCATGTTTTGCGTTGGCGGAGTCCGTACAAAACATACAAAACCCTAAATCAAACTAGGGGGTTGCATGTAGAAATAAAAAAAACTAAGAGCTCATCGCTCGATCGCGATTCTTGCGTGGGAGCGAGAGTCGCGAGGAGGGCCGATATGTTCCACCTCGCTTCGCTCCATCGGCGGCCCATGCCGTTGATTGAGCATGGTGAAGCAAGTGGGCAGCGCGGTCTTATTTTTTAAGTCGCTGGACAAGCCATCAATGTAGTTTAGTCGCTAGGTAGGGCATTACCAACCCCCTCGCAGGTTGAGTAGAAGGATTATTATGCCCATAAACATACAAGAATTCTTAAGAAAATCTTCTACGGTCATTTGCTCCTCTCATGTTCCGGCAGGAGGGTGCACAAACTTTGCATCCTTCAATCGGAACTAGATTCCTTCATGGATTTTTCTTCACTAACTAGACCTCTTATGTAACTAATGAAGTAGAACCCCACTCTGAACTGTCAAGGAGGATGTGTACTCCACATGAATAACAAAAAATGCAAGAAAATTGAGGTTGGAGCACATCATGAGGCAAGCAAAGGTTCTAACCAAAATGAAGATGGCATGGCAAGCACAACTTGAGTTATGGTCTATGAAAAGGTAAGTCGACCAATCTTCCTTCATCCCATTTTGTAATCAAAACGTGCTCACGGATTAGAGTGATTTTTTTTTGCAAAGTTAAAGGACCAAATAACCCTTCTACCCAATCTACGAGGGGATCAGGAACTCTTGGTTTTCGCGCATCTCTCATTGTACTCTGTTGTGTCCTCCCGGCTTGTGTACATTGGCGTGCAGATGACAGACGGCAAGACTCGACGCCGCTGGAGTGTCGCCCGGTGGAGCCGACACGCTCTGAGGCCCACGCACCGTTCGCTGAAGCCTCCTCCCTACGGCGATGCGCTCAGCTCCATCGCCAGGCCTCTGCGGCGGTCAGGCCGCCGGCGATCACTGCCACTTCAGATGATGTTCATATGCACTCAGCATTTTTTCTGGTTGTGGCATTGCGTCTGCATCGTCATGCTATGCCTAGGGTCCATGTCTCTTACTGTGTGGCCCTGCTTGATGTCACTGAGTGTCATAGGCACTTCCCGGGTTCGGGCAGCCATAACTCTTTGCCTCTATTTTCTAGCTGATTCTGACCACACGACTGCGTTTGCAGCGTTGGTATCATGGTATGGTCCAATTTTCAGGCAAAACGGACGACGCCCGGGTTTTGGGCTGTCGGGCGTCTGGCAGGGCCCACCGAGAAAACCCTGCCTGCCAGAAAATAGGTCTAGGACTATTTTCTGATTGGCTGGTTAGCTGAGTAACAAGTTCCACACTAGTGGGGGGGAGCAAGACATTGGAGGGGTCTCCCGTTGCTGCTCATTCTTCATTCCTAATCAGTCACTTTCAGTTTTTAGCTGCTTTCTGGCGCGAACACTGGCGCGCTCGTTTCTGAGTAACAAACCCAGAGCTTCCAGACTTAGACTCTAGAGCAGCAGACTGAGGGGGTAGCAGACTTAAGCGACGAGCATGGAAGCCCGCACGCTGCATCAACAACGCTGCTCCCCCAACCTGCTGCCTAGGGTTTCTGGCTTGGTATCAGAACCAGAGCGTAGCAGCAACAGTAGAAGACTGGCAAACAGGTGCCAGATAACGCCGGCGGACCCCCATACGCGCCACTGCAGGGGAAATGCTGCCGGGTTTTTTCCGGCAGCATTGACCCGCCTGGTGGCGGCGTCAGATTTTTTTCCCACGGCCACTGGGCCAGGGCAAATGCTGCCAAAATTTTTCGGCAGCACTGACCCCCACGTGTGACGCGAGGAGGTGAGCAGCAGGCCACGTCCGACACCTGCGGGTGACGACGCACGGTGCAACTTCACCCAGGTGCAGTGACTGGCACCAGCACACAGCAGCAACAATCTGCAGCAACGGTAGCCGCAGGCAACGGTAGCGAGCAGTGACAGCAGCAGCTAGCAGCAGTTGCGAGCAGCAACAGGCAGAAGCAGCAGCTCGCAGCAGCCCGTAGTAGCAGCAGCCCGCAACAGCAGCACGCAGCAGCAGCAGCAGCGCGCAGCAGCAGCATGCAGCAGCAGCCCGCAACAGTAGCGAACAGCAACTGCAGCACGCAGCACCTGCAGTAGCGTGCAGCAGCAGTAGCGGGCTGCACTAGCCGTAGCAGCGAGCCGCAGCATCAGCCACCTGAAGCAGCAGCAACAGCAAGCAGCTACTGGCAACAGCCAGTCGCGGCTGCTGCTGGCAGCAGCCAACCACGGCTGCTGCTGCTTGCAGCTCGCAGCGAGCGAGCAGCAAGCAGTAGCCCACTGCTGCGAGCAAGCAGCAGCTCGCTGCTGCCAGCGAGCAGCAGCCCGCTGCTCGCAGCAGACAGTGGGCGGCTGCCCACTGTGACAGGAAAAAACAAAAGAAAAAAATGAGAAGGAGAGAAGGGAAAAAATCCCCCACCCCACAGCCCACTGCAGCAGCCCGTAGCAGCTACAAGCAGTAGCCGCAGCACACAGCAGTTGCAGCAGAGTGGAGCAGCAGCAGCGGGCTGGAGCAGCCACAGCAGTCGAAGCAACTTGCAGCAGCAGCAGTTGCTATTGCAATTGCAGCCGCAGCGACAATAGCAGCAGCAGCAGACGCAGCCGTAGCAGCAGCAGCAGCTGCTGCAACAACAGCAGCATCATCACCTACATCAGCAGCAGCCGCAGTAGCAGCAGTACCAACAGTAGCAGCAGCAGTAGCTACAACGTCTACAGCAACAGCAGTAACAGCAGCAGCAACAGCAACAAAAACAGTGGCCCCCAACAACTGCCGCTACTGACGTCAGCATCTCGCTACTGACATCACTGCTGATGTCATTACTGACGTCATCAACAAAAAACAAAAAAAAAACAAAAAGAGGAAGAAAGAGAAGGGGGAAGACAACCAAAGGGATGGGAAGAATTCCCACCGCCTCGAGGCACTAGTGATATCAGTAACACAAAGACAAAAAATACAAAACAAAACAAAACAAGGGACATCAAACCATGGCTGGTAGCCCCGCTGGGGAAGGGTCCTCCTCTATTGGGGGGATCCCTAGCCCCCCTTTCTTGGAGCGACTGTAGCAGCAGCAGCACCACCAGCGGCAGCACCAGCAACAGCACCAATAGCAGCGGCAGCAACAGTAGCAACAGCAACAGCAGCAGCAACAGCAGCCCACTGGGGTCGCTGGCGGCAACCCTGACCCCCTCGTTGCTCTTCACCAACAGCTTGCCGCCTTGACGCAGCAGCTTGCAACGCTACAGCCAGTAGCCTCCCAGACTGCCACCAGTGCGCCGCCATCGTCCATCCCTCTAAGGCACACCAGCCCAGCTGTGTCTGCTGCCACGTACTACCTGGCACAGCACCAGACTCGGCGCCAGCGGTAGACAGTGACCTCCGTCCTTGACCCCACTTTGGGCACCGGCCGTAGGCAACAGGACTTTGAGACACCACCGCCGCTGCTTCAGGCCGTCAAGCAGTTGCGGAGCTGGGAGCTTAGCTTCCGGATCTGGGCACAAGGTGAGGGCCTGTGGGCATACTACACCCTCCCTTATGACTCCGCCCAGGCCGACCAGCTGTATGACGCTGGTCGCGCCATCTGTTCCCTCATCCCAATCGCCCCTCTAGCCTCCCGCCTGGCGCTAGAGCCTTTCCTTGGCGACTTCACCTCTTGTGACATCCCAGACCCTGCAACCGCATGGCACGTCCTCACCAGGCCCCATCGCCTGTCCAGCAACACTGAGATCAGCCGTCTGCTCCGAGAGTTCAACTCCCTTCACATGGGGGAGACCGAGACGGTCACTGCCTACTGGCAGCGAACGGAGGACATCCTTTGTCGTTTCGGCAAATCTGCTCCACCCCCTTTGTCCGCGCTCCTCACCATCAAGTGTGGCGCCACCAGCGCGTACGCGGACGTCTTCGTGCACTATCCCCAGGACGTCCTCTCCACCATGGCAGCCTAGGGCACCCTCATGCCCTGGGCATACGAGCTCTTCCTCCGAATTGAGGAAGCTTGCCAGAAGTCCCATCTCCATCGCACGGAGGCTCTTGCATCCCCTACCGTCGCCTCCCCGGCCGTTGCCATAGTGGCCGTCGCCTCCCCCGCCGCAGCTACCTCATCATCTTCGGGGAAGAAGAAGAAGAGCCGGAACAAGAAAGGCAAGGGTCCGTCGCAACAGCAACGGCAGCATCCGTCGACCAGGTCCAGCGGTGGTGGCTCGGTCTGCCACAAGTGTGGCCAGCCCGGGCACGGATGGTACACGTGCCCCCTCTCGACAGACGAGGCGCGCGTCATTGCCACCATGCGTTGCCAGCAGGAGCGCCATCTCGCCTCTGCCACCGTCGCTGCTGCTGGCCTTGACACTTCCACCTCGTCTAGCAGCTCCGCCACTCCGATAGCTTCGCCAATCCAATAGACACCCGCGCCGCAGCAGTACTACCCACAGCCGTCGGCGCATCTGTTCCCGTCACGGGCGTTGTCCCTCCCTTACCCGGGCTCCGGTGCCGTCACTCCGTACTCGGTCTACACTCCCGGGCCGTCCTCCCGTGAGCGTCAGCTAGAGCAGTTCATCGCGCTCCAGCTAGGCCTGATGCGCCCTCCTCCTCAGGGAAGTGCGAGTTGCATCACCTCCTACTCTCCTGCCCCGCCTTGCATGACTGAGACTAATCTACGATCGTGTCCTGTTTCCTCGTCTGTTGCATTGTCTCCCGTGGTCTCCTATACCCTTTCCTATGACGACGTTGCATGGCTTCACGATTGGCAGTCTCGGTTCGCGCCTCCTTCCACCGCATCTGCGTCCCTTGCTTGCTGCCATGTGACCGTTAGCGATCTGGCGACCCCGGTCCAGGACCCCGCTGACACCTGGATCATCGACTCCGGGGCCACGCATCACATGACGGCCTCTCGTGAGGCCTTCAGTGTGCTCGATCCTGTAGGTGATGTCTCCCGTGTCGAGACGGGCTCCTGACAGGTGTTGCCTGTCCATGGTGTTGGTGTTGTTCGTTTTCGTGGTCCTACCAGTGACATCTTTCTAACCGATGTCCTCTTCATCCCTGGTCTCGAGCTCAGCCTCCTGCCCGTCACTGCACTTGACCGCATGAGCATAGACGTTGTGCATTCGCGTGGTGTTGGCACTGTGTCGTTACGTCCTTCTGGTCTCGAAGTTGTGCACGCCACCGCCCATGGCAACCTGTGGCATGTGCCCTGTTTCTCCTCCTCCCCTTCCGTCTCCTCCGCGTCGGCCGCCACAGGCCATGTGTTTGTCACCAGCATGCTTTATACTACACCGCCGCCTTTGCCACGTCCACTCTACCGCCATAGACAGCATGCTCCACACCCAGCCGGCCAAGGGCCTTGACCCGGAGACTTTCCCCAGCCGTGCCCCACTGAGTGCATTGATTGCCCTCAGGGGAAGATGTACGGGTCCACGTACCCGTTATCTTCCTCCCGTGCGTCCGTCCCTCTTGACTTTGTCCATTCGGACATCATGGGCCCTCTCCCCACGGAGTTCGTCAGCGAGCACGGCCGCTATGTCCTCACCCTCACTGACGACTTCTCTCGCTACCGCTGGGTCTTCTGCCTTCGGTAGAAGAGCGATGTCGCCCGCACCATCCAGGACTGGCTTGTACTTGCAGAGAGCGAGTGTGGCCGTCCTCTTTGTCGCTTTTGCTCCGATCACGGTGGTGAGTACATGGGCAAGGCCACGACCTTTCTCGCCTCACGCGGCATCCACCAGGAGACATCACCGCCTTACACGCCCACCCAGAACGGTGTCTTTTAATGGTGGAACCGTACCATGGCTGACGCCGTCCGCACCATGCTGGTCGAGTCCGGTATCTCCGATGGCTTCTACTTTGAAGCCATGGCCTACATGACCTGGGTCTAAAATCGGATTCCCCACGGTCCCCTTTACCGCCAGTCCACGACGTACCAGCATTGGTGCGGTCAGCGCGCTGAACTCCACCCGGCTCGCGTCAAGGACTGCGTGGTCGTGGTGTGGCTGCTCGCCCCACAGCAGGGCAGCAAGCTCACCCCCCGCGGACGTCCCTGTACCTTCCTCGACGTCTCTCGTTAGTCGAAGGCCTGGCACTTCTGGGATCCCTCCCGGCACTACATTGTCGAGTCGCGGGATGCACTCTTCTTCGAGGACCTGTTTCCTCGCGACCTCATTCACTCCGGCTTGTCTGTGTATATCCCGTTGCGTGGGGGAGTGAGTCCATCCTCCGTCCAATCTCTTCCGGGTGACACATCCCCCAGTCCCTCTGAGCCGGCGGCCCCAGTCGCGTAAGTTGGTCCCTCCGGGCCGACAGCCCCAGTCGCGTCCGTTGGTCCCTCCGGGCCAATAGCCCTAGTCGTGTCCGCTGGTCCCTCTGAGCCAGCAGCCCTAGTCGTGTCTGCTGGCCCCTTCGGTCCGGCGGTCCCAGATGCGCACGCCAGTCCCTCCGGGCCAGCAGCCCCAGTCGCGTCTGCTGGTCCCTCCGGACCGGCAGCTCCAGTCGCGTCCGCTGGCCCATCCGTGCCAGCTGCCCCGGTTGTATCCGCTAGCCCCTCCGGGCCAGCTGCCCCGGTTGCATCCACAGGCCCCTCCGGACCAGCAACCCTGTCTGCCTCCACTGGCCCGTCGGACTCAGTGCCATCTCCGGCCCTGCCACGCTACACACGTGGCCCAGGCGGCAGCCTCCGACCCAGATCGTCGACGAGCGTGCGGACTGCCGCACCACGCTCCGTGGCGCCTCGACCCCCCGTAGCTCCGTGTGTCCCCACTCACTTGTGAGTGGGGACCCTGGCACCAAGGCCCTCGGCTTGACCACCTCGGCCATCATTGCAGACCTTCACCCGGGCTCCGCACTAGGCTACATCATGCTCCATCGCGAGCATCGGCACGCTTCCATGGCTACACTCGTGCGTATCCGACCAGGGGCTTGAGATGCACACTCTCTCTCAGTCGGTTCTACAGCACCCTGCGAGGCTCGTGCCTCGCACAGGGTGGCAGGACCCAGCCACCCTGTGCGAGGCACGAGCCTCTCCTGAGGCGGCACACTGGGACGCTACCTGCGCCGATGAACTCGCTGCTATCCGACAGCACCATGTATACGACCTTGCTGACCTTCCTCCAGGTCAAAAGGCCATCGGCGCCAGGTGGGTTTTTCGGCGCAAGTGGAAACCCGACAGGTCCTTGGACAAGTACAAGGCCCGTCTTACAGCCAACGGGTTTGCCCAGATTCCTGGGGCCGACTACGACCGGATCTTTGCCCCGGTTGGCCGGTTCTCCACTAGCCGTGTGCTCTTCAGCCTGGTCGCTCAGCATGGGTGGGAGCTGCATCAGATGGATGTGAGCAACGCGTTCCTCCATGGCTCACTAGAGGGTGAGGAGCTCTACATGGTGCAGCCCCCTGGCTTCGACGATGGCACTGGGAGAGTGTGGCGATTGCGGAAGGCCTTCTATGGCCTGAAGCAGTCGCCTCGGTGCTAGAACCAAGAAATCAGCAGCTCGCTCCTTCGGGGTGGACTCCAGCGCAGCACCGCTGACCCCGCACTGTTTGTCAGTCCGCGAGGCCAGACTTTTGCCGATGTTTTGGTTTACGTTGACGATCTCCTCATTACGTTGCCAGACACGGCAGCCATCCAGCGCGTCAAGGACTTGCTACACGCCGCCTACCAGATGAAGGATCTCGGATCTGCCGGAGTATTCTTGGGCATGGAGCTCGAGCATGATTGCTCCCAGAGCGTTCTGCACGTCCACCAGGCCGCCTATATGCAGACTCTGTCCACCCACTTTGCAGAGGACCTGCCACTCGTGTTGAGCGCATCCTCACCCATGTCACTCGATGGCCAGGTGAAGCTGAAGAGTCTTGGCCCACCTGTGAGTCATTGGGTCATTGATGTTCTTGGCAACGACGACGCGCCCAGACATCGCGTTCGCCGTCAACCTCCTGGCCCAATTCTCTGAGGAGCCACGTCACCTCCACTACGAAGCCGCGATCCGAGTACTATGCTATGTTGTCTCGACTCCTCGGCGAGGTCTCATGTTCCACCGTCAGCCGTCTGTGGTCGTGGTGGGATACACCGACAATGATGGGGCCGGCAGTCCGGACGATAAGAGTCTCACAGGCTGGATCTTTTTTATTGGCGGCAAAGCTGTGTCCTAGCGTAGTGGCAAGTAGGGGTGCAATCCACGCAGCACTGCTGAGGCTGAGTACGTGGCTCTTGGCTCAGACCCGTGTGAGAGTGTGTGGCTGCGTCGTTTCTTGTCTGAGTTGTGTCAGCCTGTCGCATCCATCACGTTGCATTGTGACAATGAAAGTGCCATGGCCATCGCCGACAATGACGGCGTGTATCACATACCCACAAAGCACATCAACGTTGAGTATCACTATGTGCATTCGCTGTTGCATGAAAGCAGCATTAGCATCGTGTGGGTTGAGACAGCACGACAGTTGGCTGACGTCTTGACCAAGGCACTGAATCGTGACTCGTTCAAGAAGGTTGTGAGTTCGGTCGGCGTGCGTCCATGAGTTACTCTCTTTGTCCTTGCTTGCATCTCTGCGTGGTCTGGGGGAGTCTGGTCGTTGTCTGTGTCTCTGCTCGTACATGTGCACTACACCTGTGAGTCATGGGGGAGTGTTGGTTTCCGCGCATCTCTCATTGTACTTTGTTGTGTCCTCCCGGCTTGTATACATTGGCGTGCAGATGACTGACGGCAAGACTCGACGTCGCTGGAGTGTCGCTCGGTGGAGCCGAGGTGCGCTAGTGCCCACGCACCGTTCGTTGAAGCCTCCTCCCTACGGCGTCTGGCAGGGCTCACCGAGAAAACCCTGCCTGCCAGAAAATAGGTCTATGACTATTGTCTGATTGGCTCGTTAGCTGAATAACAAGTTCTACACTAGTGGGGGGAGCTAGAACTTGGAGGGGTCTCCCATTGCTGCTCATTCTTCATTCCTAATCAGTCAATTTCAGTTTTTAGCTGCTTTCTGGCGCTAACACTGTGGCGCGCGTTTCTGAGTAACAAACCCAGAGCTTCCAGACTTGAGACTCTAGAGCAGCAGACTGAGGGGGTAGCTGACTTAAGCAACGAGCGTGGAAGCCCGCACGCTGCATCGACAACGCTGCTGCCCCAACACCCTACCTAGCAAACAAAAGATAGTGATGCCCTTTCCAGCGACTTAGAAAACAGGACTCCCTTGTCCACTCGCTTCACCATGCTCGATCAGTGGCATGCGCCGCTGATCGAGCAAAGCGAGGTGGGGCATGTCCACCCCCCTTGCGATTCTCGCTCTCACGCGAGAATCGCAATTGAGCGATCACCTGATTGTTTTTAGGGGCAAATAGCCCTTCTACCCAATTCGCGAGGGGGTCAAGAACCCCGTACCTAGCGAACAAGAAATATTTATGCCCTGTCCAGTAACTTAAAAAATAGGAATCCCCTGCCCACTCGCTTCACCATGCTCGATCAGTGGCATGCGCCGCTGATTGAGTGAAGCGAGGTGGGGCATGTCAACCCCCCTCGCTCAATCGTGATTCTCGCTCCCACACGAGAATCGCGATCGAGCGAAAACAACAGTTTTGAAACAAAGCAAAAATTCTTGTTTTATTCATTTTTTTCATCACACAAACCCCCCTGATTGTTCATTCAAACCCTAGTCAAACCCTACCCCAAATCACATTCGGGGTTTTAGGGTTTTAGTTTCCCGCGGGCTCCGTTTGGGCCCCGCGGTGGCGGGGCCCAGCAAGTTCCCTTTCAACGCATGAGGAGTCTTCCATTCATACCATCTAGAAGGTGATCTTTTGTCATGTAGTGAACTTTAACACAAATACACTCCATTATTTGGTTTTTTCATCACATTTCAGTGGGATTTTGTAGACAGTGCATACATTAGAAAACATCCCTACATAAGAAGTGTACTCCATAGCCTTGTGTACGCTTTGTGTGCAACGTTAACACCCTCTCTCTCTCTCTCTCTCTCTCTCTCTCTTTCTCTCTCTCTCTCTCTCTCTCTCTCTCTCCCTCTCTCTCTCTCTCTCTCTCTCTCTCTCTTTCTCTCTCTCTCTCTCTCTCTCTCTCTCTCCCTCTCTCTCTCTCTCTCTCTCTCTCTCT
>SZWC01015932.1:8459-32417 GCA_023375785.1 Penium margaritaceum | reverse complement strand
TTCCAACCCAACTTCCAACCCAGCTTCCAACCCAATTCTCAACCCAACTTCCAACCCAACTTCCAGCCCAACCTCCAACCCAACTTCCAACCCAACTTCCAACCCAACTTCTAGCCCAAGTTCCAACATAACTACCAACACAATTTCCAACCCAGCATACAATCCAGCTTCCAACCCAACTTTCAACCCAACTTCCAACCCAACTTTCAACCCAAATTCCAACTCAACTTCCAGCCCAACTTCCAACTAAACGTCCGACCCAAATTCCAACCCAACTTCCAACCCAACTTCCAACCCAGCTTCTAACCTAGCTTCCAACCCAACTTTCAACCCAACTTCCAACCCAACTTCCAACCCAACTTCCAACCAAACCTCCAACCCAACTTCCAACCCAACGTCCAACCCAACTTCAAACCCAACTTCCAACCTAAGTTCCATCCCAACCTAAATTCCAACATCCATCCCAACTTCCAACCCAACTTCCAACCCAGTTTCCAACCCAACTTCCAACCAAACTTACAACCCAGGGAGTGCGTGTAAGTGCGTGTAAATGCGTGTAAGTGCACGTAAGTGCGTGTAAGCATGCGTAAGTGTGTGTAACTAAATGTAAGTGTGTGTAAGTACGTATAAGTGCGTGTAAGCGTGTGTAAGTGCGTGTGAATATGTGTAAGTACGTGTAACGTCGTGTAAGTCTTTGTTAATGCGTGTAAGTACGTGTAAGTGCGTGTAAGTGCGTGTAAGTTTGTGTAAGTGTGTGTTAGTGTGTGTAAGTATAGTTAACTGTGTGTAAGTGCGTGTAAGTACGTGTAAGTGCGTGTAAGTGTATGTAAGTACGTGTAAGTATGTGTAAGAACGTGTAAGTGTGCGTAAGTGTATGTAAGTGCGTGTAAGTACGTGTAAGTACGTGTAAGTTCATGTGAGTGCGTGTAAGTACATGTATGTTTGTGTAAGTGCGTGTAAGTGCGTTTAAGTGCGTGTAAGTGTGTGTAATAGCATGTAAGTATGTGTAAGTGTATGTCATTACGTGTAAGTGCATGTAATTGCGTATAAGTACGTGTAAGTGCGGGTAAGTGTGTGTAAGTGTGTGTAACTGCGTGTAAGTGCGTGTAAGTGCGGGTAAGTGTGTGTAAGTACGTGTAAGTGCGTATAAGTGCGTGTAAGTGCGTGTAAGTGTGTGTAAGTGCGTGTAAGTACGTGTAGGTACGTGTAAGTACGTGTAAGTGTGGGTAAGTGCTTGTAAGTACGTGTAAGTATATGTAAGTGTGTGTAAGTATGTACAAGTGCATGTAACTGTGTGTACGTGCATGTAAGTGCGTGTAAGTGTGTGTAAATGCGTGTAAGTGCGTGTAAGTGCGTGTAAGTACGTGTAAGTGCTTCTAACTGTGTCTAAGTGCGTATAACTGTGTGTACATGTCTCTAAGTGTGTGTAAGTACGTATAAGTGCGTGAAAGTGCGTGTAAGTGTGTGTAAGTGCGTGTAAGTGCGTGCAAGTGTGTGTAAGTGCATATAAGTATGTGTAAGTATTTATAAGTGCATCTTAGTACGTGTAATTGCCCGTAGGTACGTGTAAGTTTGTATAAGTGCATGTAAGTACGTGTAAGTGTAATTGACTGCGTGTAAGTAGGTATAAATGCGTGTTAGTACGTGTAAGTGCGTGTAAGTACGTATAAGTATGTGCATGTATGTGTAAGTATGTGTAAGTATGTGTAAGTGTGTGTAAGTACGTATACGTTTGTGTAAGTGCGTGTGAGTATGTGCAAGTGCAATTAACTGTGTGTAAGTGTGTGTAGGTACACACTTAGACACACTTACACGTACTTACACACACTTACACGCACTTATGTACACTTACGTGCACTTACACGTACTTACACGCATTTATACACACTTGCACATACTTACACACGCTTACACACACTTACACGCACTTACACACACTTGCACACACTTACACATACTTACACGCACTTACACGCACTTACACGTACTTACACGCACTTACACATAGTTAACTGTACTTACACACACTAACACACACTTACACAAACTTACACGCACTTACACACACTTACACGTACACATACGCATATACAAAGACTTACACAAAGTTACACGTACTTACACATATTCATACGCACTTACACACACTTACACGCACTTATACATACTTACACATACTTACAAGCACTTACACACACGTACACACACTTACACGCACTTATTCGCACTTACACGTACTTGCACTCACTTACACGCACTTACACGAACTTACACGTACTTACACGCACTTACACGTACTTACACAAAGTTAATTACACTTACACGTACTTACACGCACTTACAAGAATGTATACGTACTTACACGTACTTACACGTACTTACACGCACTTACACGCACTTACACGTTCTTACACGTACTTACAAGTACTTACACGCACTTCCGCACATTTACACGCACTAACACCCACTTACACGCACTTACACGCAGTTACACACACTTATACGTACTTACATGCACTTGCACACATTTATACGCACTTACACGCACTTACCCATACTTACACGCACTTACACGTACTTACACACACGTACATGTACTTATACGCATTTACACACACTTACATACACGTATACGCACTTATACGCACTTACACACAATTACCCGCACTTGCATACTTACACACAGTTACACACACTTACACGTACTTACACGTACTTACACGAACGTACATGCCCTTACATGCACTTACATGCACTGACACGCACTTACACATACTTACACCCACTTACACGTACTTACACGCACTTACATGCACTTACACGTACTTACATGTACTTATACATACTTACACAAACTTACACAAACTTACACACACTTGCACGCATTTACATACACTTATACAAACTCACACATACTTACACACACTTACAAGCACTTACATGTATTTACACACACTTACACACAGTTACTCGCACTTCCACATACTTATACGCACTTACATGCACTTACACGCATTTACACGTACTTACACACACTTACATGCTCTTACATGCACTTACACTTACTTACACACACTTACATGCACTTACACACAAGAATACACACTTATACGCACTATCACGCACTTATACACACTTACGCATACTTACACAGACTTACATGTACCTATACACACTTACACGCACTTACACGCACTTACACGTACATACATGCACTTACACGCACTTACATGCACTCACACATACTTACACGCATTTACACGCACTTACACACACTTACACGTTCTTACACGCACTTACAAGTACTTACACACACTCACATGCACTTACACGTACTTACACGCACTTAAATGCACTTACACAAAATTACACGCACTTACAAGTACTTACAAGAACTTACACGCACTCACACGCACTTACACATACGTACGCATACTTACACGCACTTACACGCACTTACACATACTTACACGTACTTACACGCACTTACATGCACTTACGCGTACTTACACGTACTTGCACACACTTACACGCACTTACACGCACTTACATGCAATTAAACACACTTACACACTGTTAATTGCACTTAGACGCACTTACACATACTTACACAAACGTACACGCACGCACTTACATGCACTTACACGCACTTACACGTACTTAGACGTACATGCAAATACTTGTACGCAATTACACACACTTATACGCACTTACACGCACTTACACGCACTTATACACACTTGCACGTACTTACACATACTTACACGTACTTATACATACCTACACATACTTACACGCAATTACACATACTTACACGCACTTACACGCAGTTACACGCACTTACACCCACTTACAGGTACTTACACACACTTACTCACACTTACACACTCTTACACATACTTATACGCACTTAAAGGTATTTACACGCAATTACATATCCTTACATGCACTTACATGCCATAACACGCACTTACACACGCTGACACGCACTTACACGCACTTATCCATATTTACACACACTTACACGCAGTTACACACACTTACACGCACTGACATGCACTTACACGCAATTACACATACTTACATGCACTTATACACACTTACATGTACTTACATGCACTCACATGCACGAACATGCACTTACACGTACTTACACGCACTTACACGTACTTACATGCACTTACACGCACTTACACCCACTTACACGCACTTACACGTACTTACACGTACTTACATACACTTACACGTACTTACACGCTCTTACATGTACTTACATGTACTTGCACACACTTACACGCCGTTACATACACTTACACGTGCTTACAGGCACTTACACACACTTACGTGCACTTACAAGGACTTACACGCACCTATACTTACTTACACGTACTTACACACACTTACACGTACTTACACGTACTTACATGCACTTACACACACATACACGCACTTGCACAAAATTATACGCACTTATATGCACTTACACACACTTACACGTACTTTCACGCACTTACATGCACTTACACGCACTTACACATACTAACATGTATTTACACACACTTACACGTACTTACACGTACTTACACGTACTTGCACGTACTTACACGCACTTACACGTACTTACACGCACTTGTACACACTTACACGTACTTATACGCACTTACACGCACTTATGCATACTTACACGGAATTACACGTACCTACACGCACTTACACGTACTTACACACACTTACACGTACTTACACGTACTTATACGTACTTACACGTGCTTGTACATACTTACACGCACTCACACGTACTTATACGTACATAAATGTAATTACACGCACGTACACGTACTTACATGTACTTACATGCACTTACACGTACTTACATGCACTAAGACGCACTTACACGCACTCACACATACTTACACGTACTTACATACACTTATACACACTTAGACACACTTACATGCACATGTATACACTTACACGCACTTATACACACTTACACGCACTTACACGCACTTACATGCACTTACACAAACTCACACGCACTTACACGCACTTACATGTATTTACATGCGCTTACAAATACTTACATGCACTTATACGCACTTATACGCACCTACACACACTTACACGCAATTACACGTACTTACACGCAGTTACTCGCACTCACACGCACTTACACGTACTTATACGCACTTACAAGCACTTACACGCACGTACACGTACTTACACACACTTATACACACTTACACGCACTTACATGCACTTACACACACTTATACACACCTACACGTACTTATACCCACTTACACGCACCTATACGCACTTACACGCACTTACACGCACTTACACGTACTTACACCCACTAAGACGTAATTACATACACCTAGATGCACTTGCACACATTTACACCTACTTACATGCACTCACATGCACTTACACGTACTTACACGCACTTACACACACTTACACGCACTTACACGTACTTACACATACTTACACGTACTTACACGCACTTACACGCTATTACACGCAGCTACACACACTTACACATACTTATACACACTTACACGCACTTACACACACTTACATGCACTTATACGTACGAATATGCACTTACACGCATTTACACGCACTTACTCACACTTACTCGCACTTACACACACTTACACACACTTATACGTACTTAAACGTACTTAGATGCACTTACACGTACTTACACGTACTTCCACGCACTTACACACACTTACAAGAACTTACACACACTTACACGCACTTAGATACACTTACACACACTTCTATGCACTGACACGCAGTTTCACGCAGTTACACGCAGTTACACATGCTTACACACACTTACACGCACTTAGACACACTTACACACACTTACACGTACATACACGCACTTATCCACACTTACACATACTTATACGCACTTACACGCACTTACACGCACTTACACACACTTAGACGTACTTACGCACACTTATATGCACTTACACGTATTTAGACGCACTTACATGCACTTACACACACTTACACGTACTTGCACGTACTTACACGCACTTAAACGCACTTATACACACTTACAAGAACTTACATGCACTTACACCCACTTACACGCACTTACATGTACTTACACATACTTACACGCACTTACACATACTTACACGCACTTACATGTACTTACACGCACTTACACACACTTTGATGTACTTACATGCACTTACACGCACTACATGCTCCGCTTCTCCCATTTTCCTGAAGTGGGTTGGAAGTTGGGTTGGAAGTTGCGTTGGAAGTTGGTTTGAAAGTTGGGATGGAAGTTGGGATGGAAGTTTGGTTGGAAGTTGGGCTGGAAGTTGGGTTAAATGTTGGGCTAGAAGTTGGGTTTGAAGCTGGGTTGAATGTTGGGTTGGAAGCTGGGTTGGATGCTGGGTTGGAAGTTGGGTTGGAAGTTGGTTTGGAAGTTGGGTTGGAAGTTGGGTTGGAAGTTTGGTTGGAAGTGGGATTGGAAGTTGGGTTGGAAGTTGGGATGGGAGTTGGGGAGAAAGTTGGGTTGGAAGCTGGGTTGGAAGTTTGGTTGGAAGTTTGGTTGGAAGTTGGTTTAGAAGTTGGATTGGAAATCGGGTTGGAAGTTGGGTTTGAAGCTGGGTTGGAAGTTGGGTTGGATGTTGGGTTGGAAGTTGGGTTGGAAGCTGGGATGGAAGTTTGGATAAAAGTGGGGTTGGAAGTTCGGTTGGAAGTTGGGTTTGAAGTTGGGTTGGAAGTTGGGTTGGACGTTGGGTTTGAAGTTGGGTTGAACGTTGGATTGGAAGCTGGGTTGGATGCTCGGTTGGAAGTTAGGTTGGAAGTTGGGTTGGAAGTTGGGTTGGAAGTTGGGTTTGAAGTTGGGTTGGAAGTTCGGTTGGAAGTTGGTTGGAAGTTGGATTGGAAGTTGGGATGGAAGTTGGGATGAACGTTGGGTTGGAATTTGGGTTGGAGGTAGGGTTATAAGTGTCAGAATAATGCAACAACGAGAGCAGCGGCAGCAAAAGCAAGCAGAAGCATCGGGACATGCAACTGTACGTCAGTAGAGTGACGTAAGTGAGAGCGGTCAGAGGAGTTAGTCGCAGGAGCTGATAGAGGCTGAGATGCGAGGTAGCATAGGTAGACAGGTTGATGTGAGAGATAGTGCTGGCGAGGGGAGTGATGGCTTGCGGATGTATGAGAGCTGAGCAAAGGTGTGAGGGTGACAGAGCGAAGCGTTGAGAGGGGTTCGTGAAGACGGGTAATGCAAGGGCGAGCAGAGCGAATACATTGTGGCGAAGGCGCGGAACCAAAGGGGAATAGGATGGGCAAAACTGTTCTGGTTAACTCAAGGGAATGAACATCCTTGGTCATAAAAGGACAGAACAGGACAAATGAGTAGAGCAAAGGCTTCTTTCCGCTAGCCGGACGCGGGTGACATATGTCAGGTTATTAGGGGACGAATCAAAACATCGAAGTCAACGGTCACTGTGGCCGAGAGCCGTTGAGTTAAGGTGGTTCGGTCTTGAACCTGAACCGTTATTGAGAGCTCGGATATTCTCCAAGAGACTTGGCTTGTCAGATTCTGATTTCCAACACCCCCCGTGAATCTGACAAGGTTTTGAAGGAGATTGACCTCTTGTGCTAGTGGTAGTATATGTCCTCCCACGTGGGCAAACGTTCTACTCCACAATGTAGCAGAAGGTTGTTCCACATTTCCCCGAGGTTGGAGGGAAAGTCAGCTACCAGCTGATAAAGTTTTCGCCCAATGACTCGTTTAAGTCCTTCCTTGACTTATTGGTTAACCTGTTCCTGGTACAGATGAGGAGTTTCGTCAGAAACCGTTGGTCCCATGTAGGTTATATTTCCAAGCAGGGCATCAGTGATTCCATAGCCATGTAGGAGTTCGAGGTACAAGACCTTGTACACCTCTTTTGCCCACGTTTGTGCTGTAGAGGGGCGAGAGGTGGTACGCAGAACACGCACTTTTCCAGTGATGTTCGGAAAGCTGTCATTGTTGTGGCATGCGGTTGCAACCCACTGTTTCCTCCAGGCTTGCTGCTGGATACAATGCCATAGGTCAGGGATGGAGTTGGCATTCAGTTGGTGATGACGGTAGGAAGGATGGAGCAGTTCCCAAAGCAGACAATAGACGTTGAAGAAGGCATCGTCATATTCTGGGATAGGGCAATATGGCGAGCGAAGATGGTCACATTGTCCAGTGAGGAGCTGCGCCATGTTGTACTGGTTGATGGGTGTTCTTCATGCCAGAGTAAGCACTTGGTTTTCCCAATCAACAGCATTGCTTCCATCTTCTTCAAGTATGGCACATGTCTCATAGGAAAGAGCCATGTGAGGGAGGGAGCGAAGGTGGAGATGAGTGAGAGGGCCAGGACTAGGTGGAGAAGAGGAAGGAGGCAGCTGTAGAAGGGACAATGCAGGGACGGTGATGGATCTGCAAGGCATCCCATAATAGGTGGTGCAGTTTGGACGGATTCGTGTGCTGGGTGGATGATGGAGGCTGATGATGACGGAGGAATGTTGGATGACTGAGCGCAAGGGTGAAACCACGTGTGCGATTGATGTTTTCGGCGCGGGTGCAGGTCGTCGCGGAATGGGCGATGCGACTGGGCGGAACCTTGTGCCGAGCGGAGCGGAGGCAGATGACAGTGGAGGAGCGATGGATAATGGAGTGGGCGTAGTGGTGAATCGCGTGCGCTGAAGGACGTTTTCGGCGTGGGTGCAGGTTGGGGCGGCAAAGGCGATGCGACCGGGCGGCTCCTCGTGCCGAGTTGAAAGCGAGCGGGAGCAGAGATAGCGATTAATGGATGAGTGGGCGCAGGGGCGAACCGCGTGCGCTGATTGAAGTTTCGGTGTGGGCGTAGGTCGTCGTGGAAAAAGGCAATGNAACCCACTGTTTCCTCCAGGCTTGCTGCTGGATACAATGCCATAGGTCAGGGATGGAGTTGGCATTCAGTTGGTGATGACGGTAGGAAGGATGGAGCAGTTCCCAAAGCAGACAATAGACGTTGAAGAAGGCATCGTCATATTCTGGGATAGGGCAATATGGCGAGCGAAGATGGTCACATTGTCCAGTGAGGAGCTGCGCCATGTTGTACTGGTTGATGGGTGTTCTTCATGCCAGAGTAAGCACTTGGTTTTCCCAATCAACAGCATTGCTTCCATCTTCTTCAAGTATGGCACATGTCTCATAGGAAAGAGCCATGTGAGGGAGGGAGCGAAGGTGGAGATGAGTGAGAGGGCCAGGACTAGGTGGAGAAGAGGAAGGAGGCAGCTGTAGAAGGGACAATGCAGGGACGGTGATGGATCTGCAAGGCATCCCATAATAGGTGGTGCAGTTTGGACGGATTCGTGTGCTGGGTGGATGATGGAGGCTGATGATGACGGAGGAATGTTGGATGACTGAGCGCAAGGGTGAAACCACGTGTGCGATTGATGTTTTCGGCGCGGGTGCAGGTCGTCGCGGAATGGGCGATGCGACTGGGCGGAACCTTGTGCCGAGCGGAGCGGAGGCAGATGACAGTGGAGGAGCGATGGATAATGGAGTGGGCGTAGTGGTGAATCGCGTGCGCTGAAGGACGTTTTCGGCGTGGGTGCAGGTTGGGGCGGCAAAGGCGATGCGACCGGGCGGCTCCTCGTGCCGAGTTGAAAGCGAGCGGGAGCAGAGATAGCGATTAATGGATGAGTGGGCGCAGGGGCGAACCGCGTGCGCTGATTGAAGTTTCGGTGTGGGCGTAGGTCGTCGTGGAAAAAGGCAATGCAACCGGGCAGATCCTTGTGCTGAGCTGAAAGCGATACGGAAGCGGAGGAAACAATCGATTTAGGAGTGGGTGAAGGGGCGGAACCACGTGCGCTGAAGGAAGGTTCGCTCTGGGCGCAGGTCGTCATAGAAATCGCGATCCGATCGGGCGGATCCTTATGCCGAGCTGAAAGCGATTTGCGGAAGCGGAGGAAGCGATTGGTTGATGAGTGGGTGCAAGGGCAGAACCACGTGCGCAATAAAGTGATCCTGATGTGGATGATGGGTGGAAGGCGGCGCGGACGATGCTGATGATGGAGAGACGAAGAAGAGGCAGGAACGGGCGGTTGATGAAACAGAGGAGACTGGAGTGAGGAGGAGAAGGGGTAATGTAGGCAGATGAGGATGATGCAAGGAGTGAAGGCTAAAGGCTGATGATGATGTTGAAGAACGGAGACATGGAGCGATGCGAGCGGAGAAAGTTGAGATGAGACGCGGCACGGCAGATGAAGGATGAGCGTTGTAACTACTTCTTCTGCGTTCAGGAGAGTGACAGCTTGTTCCCCAGTTGGCTCAGAAGTGAGAGCAGGAAGACTGGTGGTGTCCGATATCCTGACGGCTGGAAGGAGTTGGCTGTGACAGAGGGAGTCAGGCAACGGGAAGGAATACTAGACCGCTGATGTCAGGAGAGTGACGGCTTGTTCCCCAATTGGCTCAGAAATGGGAGCAGAAAGACTGGTGGTGTCCGATATCCTGACGGCGGCAGTTTTGGCTGCAGCTGGTGACGATGCAAGAAGGTGATTCAAGAGGGTGGCTCGAGATGATAGATGTGGACAAGATGAGGATGACGGCGAGGAAGGAGTAGATGAAGCTATTGAGGCAAGAAGAAAGGGAAGGAGATGCCAGCGGAGGCAGATGTGATGAGGGGCAGTGGATGGCAGGCGGCAAGAAGCTTCTCGGTAGTTTACGGCATGCGGCGGCTTGGGAGTCACTTGCAGCTGATGTAGGTGACACGTCACCGGTTGTTAGCCACGGGCGCGGAAATGGGTACAAGGCCTTCTTAGGACAATGAGGCATTTCTTCAGCGTAGAGAAATCGTCAGGAAGAGCTCCTGATGTCATCTACGGACGAAGCGCAGAGACGCGAGGTGATGGCAGCGGCGGCAGAGAATGTGAGCAGAAGCGATGGAGTGGGGATGGCGGCAGAGCAATGACGCGGTCACGGATCTCCAGGTGATGTGGCCTGAAGCTCTGATACCATGTCAGAAGAATGCAGGCACGAGAGTAGCGGCAGCAGAAGCAAGCACAAGCATTCGGACATGCAACCGTACGTCAGCAGAGTGACGTAAGCGAGAGCGGTCAGAGGAGTTAGTCGCATGAGCTAAAAGAGGCTGAGACGCGAGGTAGCAGAGGTAGACAGGTTGATGTGAGAGAGAGTGCTGACGAGGGGATTGATGGCTTGCGGAAGTATGAGAGCTGAGCGAAGGAGCAAGAGTGATGGAGTAAAGCGTTGAGAGGGGTTGGCAAAGACAGGAAATGCAAGGGGCGTGCAGAATGAAGACACGGCGGCAAAGCCGCGAAACCAAAGGGGAACAGGATGGGCAGAACTGTTCTGGTTAACTCAAAGGAATGAACATCCTCGGTCATAAAAGGACAGAACATGACAAATGAGCAGAGCAACGGCTTCTTTCCACTAGCCAGATGCGGGAGACATATGTCATGATATTAGGGGATGACTTAACACATCGAACTCAACGGTCAGTCTGGCCGAGAGCCGTTGAGTTAAGGTGGTTCGGTCTTCAACCTAAACCATTATTGAGAGCTCGGATATAATCCAAGAGACTTGGCTTGTGAGATTCTGATTTCCAACAACAAGTTGGGTTGGGATTTTGGTAAGAAGTTGGATTGGAAGTTGGGTTGGAAGTTGGGTGGGAAGTTGGGTTGGAAGTTGGATTGGATGTTGGGTTGGAAGTTGGATTGGAAATTGGGTTGGAAGTTGGGCTGGAAGTTGGGTTGGAAGTTGGGTTCATTGTTGGGTTGGAAGTTGTGGTGGAAGTTGTGTTGGAAGTTGGGTTGAAAGTTGGGTTAGAAACTGGGTTGGATGCTGGGTTGGAAGTTGGGCTGGAAGCTGGGTTGGAATTTAGTTGGGAATTGGGTTGGAAGTTGGGTTGGAAGCCGGGCTGGAAGTTGGGTTGGAAGTAAGGTTGGAAGTTGGGTTGGAAGTTGGGATGGAAGTTGGGATGGAAGTTGGGTTTTGAAGTTGGGATGGAAATTTGGATGGAAGTTGGGTTGGCAGCTGGGTTGGATGGTGGGTTAGAAGTTGGGTTAGAAGTTGGGTTGGATGTTGGGCTGGAAGGTAAGTTGGATGTTGGGTTGGAAGTTGGGTTGGAAGTTGGGTTGGAAGTTGGGTTGGAAGCTGGGTTGGAAGTTGGATTGGAAGTTGGGTTTGAAGTTGGGTTGGAAGTTGGGTTGGAAGCTGGGTTGGAAGTTGGGTTGGAAGTTGGTTTGGAAGTTCGGTTGGAAGATGGGTTGGAAGTTGGGTTGGAAGTTGGGTTGGAAGTTGGGCAGGATGTTGGGTTGGGAGTTGGGTTGGAAGTTGGGTTGGAAGTTGGGATGAAGGTAGGATGGAAGTTGGGCTGGAAGTTGGATTGGAAGTTGGATTAGAAGTTGGGTTGGAAGTTGGGTTGAAAGTTGGGTTGGAATCTGGGTTGGATGCTGGGTTGGAAGTTAGGTTGGAGGTTGGGTTGGAAGTTGGGTAGGAAGTTGGGCAGGAAGTTGGGTTGGAAGTTGGGTTGGAAGTTGGGATGGAAGTTAGGATGGAGGTGTGGATGGAAGTTATGTTGGAAGTTGGGATGGAAGTTGGGATGGAAGCTGGGATGGAAGCTGGGTTGGAAGTTGGTTCGGAAGGTGGGTTGGAAGTTGGGTTGGAAGTTGGGTTGGATTTTTGGTTGGAAGTTGAGTTGGAAGTTGGGTTGGAAGTTGGGTTGGAAGTTGCGTTGAATGTTGGGTTAGAAGTTGGGTTGGAAGTTGGGTTGGAAGTTGCGTTGAATGTTGGGTTAGAAGTTGGGTTGGAAGTTGGGTTGGAAGTTGCGTTGAATGTTGGGTTAGAAGTTGGGTTGGAAGTTGGGTTGGAAGTTGCGTTGAATGTTGGGTTAGAAGTTGGGTTGGAAGTTGGGTTGGAAGTTGCGTTGAATGTTGGGTTAGAAGTTGGGTTGGAAGTTGGGTTGGAAGTTGCGTTGAATGTTGGGTTAGAAGTTGGGTTGGAAGTTGGGTTGGAAGTTGCGTTGAATGTTGGGTTAGAAGTTGGGTTGGAAGTTGGGTTGGAAGTTGCGTTGAATGTTGGGTTAGAAGTTGGGTTGGAAGTTGGGTTGGAAGTTGCGTTGAATGTTGGGTTAGAAGTTGGGTTGGAAGTTGGGTTGGAAGTTGGATTGGAAGTTGGGTTGAAATCTGGGATGGACGCTGGGTTGGAAGTTGGGTTGGAAGTTGGGTTGAAAGCTGGGATGGACTCTGGGTTGGAAGTTGGGGTGGAAGTTGGGTTGGAAGTTGGGTTGGAAGTTGGGTTAGGTTTGGGGTTGGAAGTTGGGTTGGAAGTTGGGTTGGAAGTTTGGATGGAAGTCGGGATGGAAGTTGGGTTGGAAGTCGGGTGGGAAGTTGGGTTGGAAGTTTGGTTGGAAGTTGGGTTGGAAGTTGGGTTGAAAGTTGGGTTGGAAGCTGGGCTGGAAGTTGGGTTGGAACTTGGTTTGGGAGCTGGGTTGGAAGTTGAGTTGGAAGTTGGGTTGGAAGGTGGGGTGGAAGTTGGGATGGATGTTGGGTTAAAAGTTGGATTGGAAGCTGGGTTAGAAGCTGCGTTGGAAGTTGGGTTGGAAGTTGGGTCGGAAGTTGGGTTGAAAGTTGGGCTGGAAGTTGGGTTGGAAGTTGGTATGGAAGTTGGGATGGAAGTTGGGTTAGAAGTTGGATTGGAAGTTTGGTTGGAAGTTGGGTTGGAAGTTGGGCTGGAAGTTGGGTTGAACGTTTGGTTGGAAGCTGGGATAGAAGCTGGGTAGGAAGTTGGTTTGGAAGAAAGGTAGGAACCTGGGTTAGACGCTGGGTTGGAAGTTGGGCTGGAAGTTGGGTTGGAAGTTAGGTTGGAGGCTGGGTTGGATGATGGGAGGGAAGTTTGGATGGAAGTTGGGTTTGAAGTTGGGATGGAAGTTGGGTTGGAAGTTGGATTGGAAGTTGGGTTGGAGGTTGGGTTCAAAGTTGGGTTCAAAGTTGGGTTGGAAGTTGGGTTCAAAGTTGGGCTGGAAGTTGGGTTGAAAGTTGGGTTGGAAGTTGGTTGGAAGTTGGGTTGAAGTTGGATTGGAAGTTGGGTTGGAAGTTGTGTTAGATGTTGGGTTGGCAGTTGGGTGGAAGTAGGGTTGGAAGTTGGGATGGAGGTGGGATGGAAGTTGGGTTGGAAGTTGGGTTGAAAATTGGGTTGGAAGCCGCGTTAGAAGCTAGGTTGGAAGCTAGGTTGGAAGTTGGGTTGGAAGTTGGGTCCGAAGTTGGGTTGGAAGTTGGGTTGGAGGTTGTGTTGGAAGTTGGGATGGAAGTTGGGATGGAAGTTGAATTGGAAGTTGGATTGGAAGTTGGGTTGGAAGTTGGGTTGCAAGTTCTGTTGAAAGTTGGGTTGAAAGCTGTGTTAGAAGCTGGGTTAAAAGCTGGGTTCGAAGTTGGGTTGGAAGTTGGGTGAGAAGTCGGGTTATGAGCTGGGTTGGAAGTTGGGTTGGAAGTTGGGTTGGAAGTTGGGTTGGAAGTTGGGTAGGATGATGGGAGGGAAGTTGGGATGGAAGTTGGGTTGGAAGTTGGGTTGGAAGTTGGGTTCGAAGTTGGGTTGGAAGTTGGGTTAGAAGTCGGGTTATAAGCTGGGTTGGAAGTTGGGTTGGAAGTTGGGTAGGAAGTTGGGTTCAAAGTTGGGTTGGGAGTTGGGTTGGAAGTTGGGTTGGAAGTTGGGTAGGAAGTTGGGTTCAAAGTTGGGTTGGGAGTTGGGTTGGAAGTTGGGTTGGAAGTTGGGTTGGACGTTGGGTAGGAAGTTGGGTTGGAAGTTGGTTGGAAGTTGGGTTGGACGTTGCGTTGGAGTTTGGGTTGGAAGTTGCGTTGGATGTTGCGTTAGAAGTTGGGCTGGAGGTTGAGTTGGACGTTGGGATGGAGGTAGGATGCAAGTTGGGTTGGAAGTTGGATTGGAAATTGGGTTGGAAGTTGGATTGGAAGTTGGGTTGAAAGTTGGGTTGGAAGCTGGGCTGGATGCTAGGTTGGAAGTTGGGTTGGAAGTTGGGTTTAAAGTTTGGTTGGATGTTTGGTTGGAAGTTGGGTTGATAGTTGGGTTGGAAGATGGGATGGAAGTTGGGCTGGAATTTGGGATGGAAGTTAGGTTGGAATTTGGGTTGGAGGTTGGGTTGGAAGTTGGGTTGGAAGTTGGGTTGGAAGTTGGGTTGAAAGCTGGGATGGAATCTGGGTTGGAAGTTGGGTTGGAACCTGGGTTGGAAGTTGGGTTGGAATTTGGGTTGGAAGGTGGGTTGGAAGTTGGGATGGAAGTTGAGATGGAAGTTGGGTTGGAAGTTGGGTTGGAAGCTAGGTTGGATGCTTGGATGGAAATTGGATTGGAAGTTGTGTTAGAAGTTGGGTTGGAAGTTGGGTTGGTAGCTGGGTTTGAAGTTGGGCTCTAAGTTGGGTCGGAAGTTGGGTTGGGAGTTGGGATGGAAGTTGGGTTGGAACGTAGGCTGGATTTTTGGTTGGAAGTTGGGTTGGAAGTTAGGTTGGAAGCTGGGTTGGAAGTTGGGTTGGAACTTGGGTTGGAACTTCGGTCGGGAGTTGGGTTGGAAGTTGGGTTGGACGTTAGGATGGAATTTGGGATGAAAGTTGGGTTGGAAGTTGGGTTGGAAGTTGGGCTGGAAGTTGGGCTGGAAGTTGGGATAGAAGTTGGGTTGGAAGTCGGGTTGAAAGTTGGGTTGGAAGATGGGTCAGAAGTTGGGTTGGAAGATGGGTTAGAAGTTGGATTGGATGTTGGGTTGAATGTTGTGATGGAAGTTGGGATGGAAGTTGTGTTTGACGTTGGGATGGAAGTTGGGATGGAAGTTGGTTTGGAAGTTGGGTTGGACGTTGGGTTGGAAGTTGGGTTGGAAGCTGAGTTGGACGTTTGGTTGGAAGTTGAGTTGGAAGTTGGGTTGAAAATTGGGTTGGAGGTGGCTTGAAAGTTGGGTTGGAAGTTGTGTTGTATACTGGGTTGAACGTTGGGTTGGAAGTTGGGTTGGAAGTTGAGTTGGAAGTTGGGTTAGAAACTGGGTTGGTAGTTGGGCTGAAAGTTGGGTTTGAAGTTGGGTTGGAAGTTGGGTTGGATGATGGGAGGGAAGTTGGGATGGAAGTTTGGTTTGAAGGTGGGATAGAAGTTGGGTTGGAAGTTGGGTTTGAAGCTGGGTTGAAAGTTGGGTTGGAAGTTGGGTAAGAAGGTGGGTTGGAAGTTGGGTTGGACGTTGGGTTGGAAGTTGGGTTGGAAGGTGGGTTGGATGTTTGGTTGGAAGTTGGGTTGATAGTTGGGTTGGAAGATGGGATGGGAGTTGGGCTGGAATTTGGGATGGAAGTTAGGTTGGAAGTTGGGTTGGGAGTTGGGATGGAAGTTGGGTTGGAAGTGAGGTTCGAATTTGGAATGGAAGTTGGGTTGGAAATTGGATTGGAAGTTGGGTTGGAAGTTGGGTAGGAAGTTGGGTTGGAAGTTGGGTTGAAAGCTGGGATGGAAGCTGGGTTGGAAATTGGGTTGGAACCTGGGTTGGAAGTTGGGTTGGAAGTTGAGTTGGAAATTGGGTTGGAAGTTGGGCTCGAAGTTGGGTTGGAAGTTGGGTTTGAAGCTGGGTTGAAAGTTGGGTTGGAAGTTGGGTAAGAAGGTGGGTTGGAAGTTGGGTTGGACGTTGGGTTGGAAGTTGGGTTGGAAGGTGGGTTGGATGTTTGGTTGGAAGTTGGGTTGATAGTTGGGTTGGAAGATGGGATGGGAGTTGGGCTGGAATTTGGGATGGAAGTTAGGTTGGAAGTTGGGTTGGGAGTTGGGATGGAAGTTGGGTTGGAAGTGAGGTTCGAATTTGGAATGGAAGTTGGGTTGGAAATTGGATTGGAAGTTGGGTTGGAAGTTGGGTAGGAAGTTGGGTTGGAAGTTGGGTTGAAAGCTGGGATGGAAGCTGGGTTGGAAATTGGGTTGGAACCTGGGTTGGAAGTTGGGTTGGAAGTTGAGTTGGAAATTGGGTTGGAAGTTGGGCTCGAAGTTGGGTTGGAAGTTGGGTTTGAAGCTGGGTTGAAAGTTGGGTTGGAAGTTGGGTAAGAAGGTGGGTTGGAAGTTGGGTTGGACGTTGGGTTGGAAGTTGGGTTGGAAGGTGGGTTGGATGTTTGGTTGGAAGTTGGGTTGATAGTTGGGTTGGAAGATGGGATGGGAGTTGGGCTGGAATTTGGGATGGAAGTTAGGTTGGAAGTTGGGTTGGGAGTTGGGATGGAAGTTGGGTTGGAAGTGAGGTTCGAATTTGGAATGGAAGTTGGGTTGGAAATTGGATTGGAAGTTGGGTTGGAAGTTGGGTAGGAAGTTGGGTTGGAAGTTGGGTTGAAAGCTGGGATGGAAGCTGGGTTGGAAATTGGGTTGGAACCTGGGTTGGAAGTTGGGTTGGAAGTTGAGTTGGAAATTGGGTTGGAAGTTGGGCTCGAAGTTGGGTTGGAAGTTGGGTTTGAAGCTGGGTTGAAAGTTGGGTTGGAAGTTGGGTAAGAAGGTGGGTTGGAAGTTGGGTTGGACGTTGGGTTGGAAGTTGGGTTGGAAGGTGGGTTGGATGTTTGGTTGGAAGTTGGGTTGATAGTTGGGTTGGAAGATGGGATGGGAGTTGGGCTGGAATTTGGGATGGAAGTTAGGTTGGAAGTTGGGTTGGGAGTTGGGATGGAAGTTGGGTTGGAAGTGAGGTTCGAATTTGGAATGGAAGTTGGGTTGGAAATTGGATTGGAAGTTGGGTTGGAAGTTGGGTAGGAAGTTGGGTTGGAAGTTGGGTTGAAAGCTGGGATGGAAGCTGGGTTGGAAATTGGGTTGGAACCTGGGTTGGAAGTTGGGTTGGAAGTTGAGTTGGAAATTGGGTTGGAAGTTGGGCTCGAAGTTGGGTTGGAAGTTGGGTTTGAAGCTGGGTTGAAAGTTGGGTTGGAAGTTGGGTAAGAAGGTGGGTTGGAAGTTGGGTTGGACGTTGGGTTGGAAGTTGGGTTGGAAGGTGGGTTGGATGTTTGGTTGGAAGTTGGGTTGATAGTTGGGTTGGAAGATGGGATGGGAGTTGGGCTGGAATTTGGGATGGAAGTTAGGTTGGAAGTTGGGTTGGGAGTTGGGATGGAAGTTGGGTTGGAAGTGAGGTTCGAATTTGGAATGGAAGTTGGGTTGGAAATTGGATTGGAAGTTGGGTTGGAAGTTGGGTAGGAAGTTGGGTTGGAAGTTGGGTTGAAAGCTGGGATGGAAGCTGGGTTGGAAATTGGGTTGGAACCTGGGTTGGAAGTTGGGTTGGAAGTTGAGTTGGAAATTGGGTTGGAAGTTGGGCTCGAAGTTGGGTTGGAAGTTGGGTTTGAAGCTGGGTTGAAAGTTGGGTTGGAAGTTGGGTAAGAAGGTGGGTTGGAAGTTGGGTTGGACGTTGGGTTGGAAGTTGGGTTGGAAGGTGGGTTGGATGTTTGGTTGGAAGTTGGGTTGATAGTTGGGTTGGAAGATGGGATGGGAGTTGGGCTGGAATTTGGGATGGAAGTTAGGTTGGAAGTTGGGTTGGGAGTTGGGATGGAAGTTGGGTTGGAACGTAGGCTGGATTTTTGGTTGGAAGTTGGGTTGGAAGTTAGGTTGGAAGCTGGGTTGGAAGTTGGGTTGGAACTTGGGTTGGAACTTGGGTCGGGAGTTGGGTTGGAAGTTGGGTTGGAAGTTAGGATGGAATTTGGAATGAAAGTTGGGTTGGAAGTTGGGTTGGAAGTTGGGCTGGAAGTTGGGCTGGAAGTTGGGTTAGAAGTTGGGTTGGAAGTCGGGTTGAAAGTTGGGTTGGAAGATGGGTTAGAAGTTGGGTTGGAAGATGGGTTAGAAGTTGGGTTGGATGTTGGGTTGAATGTTGTGTTGGAAGTTGGGATGGAAGTTGTGTTTGACGTTGGGATGGAAGTTGGGATGGAAGTTGGTTTGGAAGTTGGGTTGGACGTTGGGTTGGAAGTTGGGTTGGAAGCTGAGTTGGACGTTTGGTTGGAAGTTGAGTTGGAAGTTGGGTTGAAAGTTGGGTTGGAGGTGGCTTGAAAGTTGGGTTGGAAGTTGTGTTGTATACTGGGTTGAACGTTGGGTTGGAAGTTGGGTTGGAAGTTGAGTTGGACGTTGGGTTAGAAACTGGATTGGTAGTTGGGCTGAAAGTTGGGTTTGAAGTTGGGTTGGAAGTTGGGTTGGATGATGGGAGGGAAGTTGGGATGGAAGTTTGGTTTGAAGGTGGGATAGAAGTTGGGTTGGAAGTTGGGTTTGAAGTTGGGTTGGAAGTTGGGTTGGATGATGGGAGGGAAGTTGGGATGGAAGTTTGGTTTGAAGGTGGGATAGAAGTTGGGTTGGAAGTTGGGTTTGAAGTTGGGCTCGAAGTTGGGTTCGAAGTTGAGTTCAAAGTTGGGCTGGAAGTTGGGTTAGAAGTTGGGTTCAAACTTGGGTTGGATGTTGGGTTGGAAGTTGGATTGAAAGTTGGTTAGAAGTTGGGTTGGAAGTTGGGTTGGAAGTTGGGTTGGACGTTGCGTTGAATGTTGGGTTAGAAGTTGGGCTGGAAGTTGGGTTGGAAGTTGGGATGGAGGTGGGATGCAAGTTGGATTGGAAGCTAGGTCGGAAGTTGGGTTAGAAGTTGGATTGGAAGTTGGGTTGGTAGTTGGGTTTGAAGTTGGGTTGGAAGTTGGGTACGAAGTTGGGATCAAAGATGGGATGGAAGTTGGACTGGAAGTTAAGTGGAAGTTGGGTTCGAAGTTGGGTTGGTAGTTGGGTTGGAAGTTGGGTTGGAATTTGGGTTGGCAATTGGGTTGAAAGTTGGGTTGGAAGCTAGGTTAGATGCTGTATTGGAAGTTGGATTGGAAGTTGGGTTGGAATTTGGGTTGTAAGTTGGGTTGGTAGCTGGGTTGGAAGTTGGGTTGGAAGTTGGGTTGGAAGTTGGGTTGGAAGTTGGGATGGAAGTTGGGTTGGAAGTGAGGTTCGAATTTGGAATGGAAGTTGGGTTGGAAATTGGATTGGAAGTTGGGTTGGAAGTTAGGTTGGAAGTTGGATTGGAAGTTGGGTTGGAAGCTGGGTTGGAAGTTGAGTTGGAAGTTGGGTTGGAAGTTGGGTTGGAAGTGGGGTTGGAAGTTGGGATGGAAGTTGGGTTGGAAGTTAGGTTGGAAGTTGGATTGGAAGTTGGGTTGGAAGCTGGGTTGGAAGTTGAGTTGGAAGTTGGGTTGGAAGTTGGGTTGGAAGTGGGGTTGGAAGTTGGGATGGAAGTTGGGTTGGAAGTTAGGTTGGAAGTTGGATTGGAAGTTGGGTTGGAAGCTGGGTTGGAAGTTGAGTTGGAAGTTGGGTTGGAAGTTGGGTTGGAAGTGGGGTTGGAAGTTGGGATGGAAGTTGGGTTGGAAGTTAGGTTGGAAGTTGGATTGGAAGTTGGGTTGGAAGCTGGGTTGGAAGTTGAGTTGGAAGTTGGGTTGGAAGTTGGGTTGGAAGTGGGGTTGGAAGTTGGGATGGAAGTTGGGTTGGAAGTTAGGTTGGAAGTTGGATTGGAAGTTGGGTTGGAAGCTGGGTTGGAAGTTGAGTTGGAAGTTGGGTTGGAAGTTGGGTTGGAAGTGGGGTTGGAAGTTGGGATGGAAGTTGGGTTGGAAGTTAGGTTGGAAGTTGGATTGGAAGTTGGGTTGGAAGCTGGGTTGGAAGTTGAGTTGGAAGTTGGGTTGGAAGTTGGGTTGGAAGTGGGGTTGGAAGTTGGGATGGAAGTTGGGTTGGAAGTTAGGTTGGAAGTTGGATTGGAAGTTGGGTTGGAAGCTGGGTTGGAAGTTGAGTTGGAAGTTGGGTTGGAAGTTGGGTTGGAAGTGGGGTTGGAAGTTGGGATGGAAGTTGGGTTGGAAGTTAGGTTGGAAGTTGGATTGGAAGTTGGGTTGGAAGCTGGGTTGGAAGTTGAGTTGGAAGTTGGGTTGGAAGTTGGGTTGGAAGTGGGGTTGGAAGTTGGGATGGAAGTTGGGTTGGAAGTTAGGTTGGAAGTTGGATTGGAAGTTGGGTTGGAAGCTGGGTTGGAAGTTGAGTTGGAAGTTGGGTTGGAAGTTGGGTTGGAAGTGGGGTTGGAAGTTGGGATGGAAGTTGGGTTGGAAGTTAGGTTGGAAGTTGGATTGGAAGTTGGGTTGGAAGCTGGGTTGGAAGTTGAGTTGGAAGTTGGGTTGGAAGTTGGGTTGGAAGTGGGGTTGGAAGTTGGGATGGAAGTTGGGTTGGAAGTTAGGTTGGAAGTTGGATTGGAAGTTGGGTTGGAAGCTGGGTTGGAAGTTGAGTTGGAAGTTGGGTTGGAAGTTGGGTTGGAAGTGGGGTTGGAAGTTGGGATGGAAGTTGGGTTGGAAGTTAGGTTGGAAGTTGGATTGGAAGTTGGGTTGGAAGCTGGGTTGGAAGTTGAGTTGGAAGTTGGGTTGGAAGTTGGGTTGGAAGTGGGGTTGGAAGTTGGGATGGAAGTTGGGTTGGAAGTTAGGTTGGAAGTTGGATTGGAAGTTGGGTTGGAAGCTGGGTTGGAAGTTGAGTTGGAAGTTGGGTTGGAAGTTGGGTTGGAAGTGGGGTTGGAAGTTGGGATGGAAGTTGGGTTGGAAGTTAGGTTGGAAGTTGGATTGGAAGTTGGGTTGGAAGCTGGGTTGGAAGTTGAGTTGGAAGTTGGGTTGGAAGTTGGGTTGGAAGTGGGGTTGGAAGTTGGGATGGAAGTTGGGTTGGAAGTTAGGTTGGAAGTTGGATTGGAAGTTGGGTTGGAAGCTGGGTTGGAAGTTGAGTTGGAAGTTGGGTTGGAAGTTGGGTTGGAAGTGGGGTTGGAAGTTGGGATGGAAGTTGGGTTGGAAGTTAGGTTGGAAGTTGGATTGGAAGTTGGGTTGGAAGCTGGGTTGGAAGTTGAGTTGGAAGTTGGGTTGGAAGTTGGGTTGGAAGTGGGGTTGGAAGTTGGGATGGAAGTTGGGTTGGAAGTTAGGTTGGAAGTTGGATTGGAAGTTGGGTTGGAAGCTGGGTTGGAAGTTGAGTTGGAAGTTGGGTTGGAAGTTGGGTTGGAAGTGGGGTTGGAAGTTGGGATGGAAGTTGGGTTGGAAGTTAGGTTGGAAGTTGGATTGGAAGTTGGGTTGGAAGCTGGGTTGGAAGTTGAGTTGGAAGTTGGGTTGGAAGTTGGGTTGGAAGTGGGGTTGGAAGTTGGGATGGAAGTTGGGTTGGAAGTTAGGTTGGAAGTTGGATTGGAAGTTGGGTTGGAAGCTGGGTTGGAAGTTGAGTTGGAAGTTGGGTTGGAAGTTGGGTTGGAAGTGGGGTTGGAAGTTGGGATGGAAGTTGGGTTGGAAGTTAGGTTGGAAGTTGGATTGGAAGTTGGGTTGGAAGCTGGGTTGGAAGTTGAGTTGGAAGTTGGGTTGGAAGTTGGGTTGGAAGTGGGGTTGGAAGTTGGGATGGAAGTTGGGTTGGAAGTTAGGTTGGAAGTTGGATTGGAAGTTGGGTTGGAAGCTGGGTTGGAAGTTGAGTTGGAAGTTGGGTTGGAAGTTGGGTTGGAAGTGGGGTTGGAAGTTGGGATGGAAGTTGGGTTGGAAGTTAGGTTGGAAGTTGGATTGGAAGTTGGGTTGGAAGCTGGGTTGGAAGTTGAGTTGGAAGTTGGGTTGGAAGTTGGGTTGGAAGTGGGGTTGGAAGTTGGGATGGAAGTTGGGTTGGAAGTTAGGTTGGAAGTTGGATTGGAAGTTGGGTTGGAAGCTGGGTTGGAAGTTGAGTTGGAAGTTGGGTTGGAAGTTGGGTTGGAAGTGGGGTTGGAAGTTGGGATGGAAGTTGGGTTGGAAGTTAGGTTGGAAGTTGGATTGGAAGTTGGGTTGGAAGCTGGGTTGGAAGTTGAGTTGGAAGTTGGGTTGGAAGTTGGGTTGGAAGTGGGGTTGGAAGTTGGGATGGAAGTTGGGTTGGAAGTTAGGTTGGAAGTTGGATTGGAAGTTGGGTTGGAAGCTGGGTTGGAAGTTGAGTTGGAAGTTGGGTTGGAAGTTGGGTTGGAAGTGGGGTTGGAAGTTGGGATGGAAGTTGGGTTGGAAGTTAGGTTGGAAGTTGGATTGGAAGTTGGGTTGGAAGCTGGCTTTGAAATTGGGTTAGAAGTTGGGTTGGAAGTTGGGTTGGAAGTTGGGTTTGAAGTTGGGTTGGAAGTTGGGTTGGATGATGGGAGGGAAGTTGGGATGGAAGTTTGGTTTGAAGGTGGGATAGAAGTTGGGTTGGAAGTTGGGTTGGACGTTGCGTTGAATGTTGGGTTAGAAGTTGGGCTGGAAGTTGGGTTGGAAGTTGGGATGGAAGTTGGTTTGGAAGTTGGGTTGGAAGTTGGGTTGGAAGTTGGGTTGGAAGCTGGGTTGGAAGTTGGGTTGAAATTTGGGTTGGAAGCTGGGTTGGATGCTGGGTTGGAAGTTGGGTTGGAAGTTGGGTTGGAAGTTGGATTGGAAGTTGGGTTGAAAGCTAGACTGGAACTTGGGTTGGAAGTTTGGTTGGAAGTTGGGTTGGAGGTTGGGTTGGAAGTTGGGTTGGAACTTGCGTTGGAAGAAGGGTTGGAAGTTGGGTTGGAAGTTGGATTGGAAGTTGGGATGGAAGTTGGGATGGAAGTGCGTTTGGAAGTTTAGTTGGAAGTTGGGTGGGAAGTTGGGTTGGAAGTTGGGTTGACTGTTGGGTTGATAGCTGGACGGAGAGTTGGACTGGAAGTTGGATTAGAAAATGGGTTGGAGGCTTGGTTAGAAGTTAGGTTGGAAGGTGGGTTGGAAACTGGGTCGGAAATTGGGATGGAAGTTGGCATGGAAGTTGGGTTGGAAGTTGGGTTGGAAGTTGGGTTGAAAGTTGGGTTGGAAGTTGGGTTGGAACTTCGGTTGGAAGTTGGGTTGAAAGGTGGGTTGAAATTTGGGTTGGAAGCTGGGTTGGATGCTGGGTTGGAAGTTGGGTTGAAAGTTGGGTTGGAAGTTGGGTTGGAAGTTGGGTTGGAAGTTGGATTGGAAGTTGGGTTG
>SZWC01015931.1:48732-67249 GCA_023375785.1 Penium margaritaceum | reverse complement strand
GTATATGTATATGTATATGTATATGTATATGTATATGAATATGTATATGTATATGTATATGTATATGTATATGTATATGTATATGTATATGTATATGTATATGTATATGTATATGTATATGTATAAAACTGTGTATTGAAAAGTATATTGGGAAGTGAACATATTAGTGAACATGGACTTCTAACAAAAACTAGTACATAGCACATATTATCCATGATAACTAAAACCTTGTATAAGGAATGCATATCTGGGCTCAAGTGACATGAATGGATGTTAATGATTTCTGAAAGATGTTTGTGCACAGGAATACAATTTTCGATACACCAATTGTAGAGTGTATAAATTTAAGGTGATTAACCATAGCTCACCACCTTCCCATGATGGACTTCTCCAGCTGTTCCCATGGTCAATCTCTACACTACCGAGACACGGCATTCTCCATCCTCACTTGCATGACTCCCAGAGGATTGGTCCTCTCTCTCCACATCAGGAGTGAGCCCTCCTTGATTTTTCCTGCCAATTCTATGGAGATAGAGAACATGTTTGGCGCCAGTGTCTTGGGCATCCTAGTGAGTGGCATTCACCTTGGCATGCATGACAGGCGGATCTACCAGATTCATGTGTTCCCCTCATCAGCACTCTGGCAGTCTTGTGCACCGAGCTCCAGAGTCTGAGGTAGGTGGTGCAGGAGCTCAGTGACCAATTCTTCTTGGACCAGATCAATTCTTCCTACCCTTCATCATCTTCATCTCCTTCATCCTCTCCATCTTCCTCTGACAGACCTTCTCCAACTGCACCGGACCTTTATTCTCAGTCTGCAGCCATTCTCTTCATCCTTCGCTCCACTGGCGTCATGCCCACAACAGTTGAGCCACATTCTACAGCCTCTCACAGTCAACCTCATGCTCGACGACATCGTCAGCACCCAGCGCATCATGTTCATTCTGCATCTGGAACGTCTTCATCTCCACTGGTTTCTTTCGTTACACCGGTCGAGGGGGGTGTGTGAATCCGTCCACTTCAACATTGACTGCAACAGTGAGCACCGAGGATGGAACAGGAGCACCTAGTCCTTGCTCAGTTGTAGCAGGTCCATCGGCAGCAGGAGCATCAACCTCATCCACATTATCTACATTCACGCTATCATCTATGGTTTCAGCTGATCAGCTGTGATAGCTGCACTAGCTGCATTAGCTGCTCCATCTATTTCTCCAGTAGCATCGGCAACATTAGCATCATCCGTATCATCCACAGCTTCATTTGTACCATAAGCATTGATCTCATCTGTAACACCTGCTTCTTTTTACAAAACCAGCTGCATCAGCATTCACAGCCACACCAGCTGTAGTAGCTGCTCCATCTGTTGCTTCAATAGCATCGGCAGCATCAGCATCATCTGCATCATCTACAACCTCAGCTGCATCTTCATTCAGACTCCAGGCCCCATGTTGTGTGTCAGTTCCATCTGCTACATTGACTCCACTAGTTGCATCGACACCTTCGGTAACATCAGGTACTGTGGTAGCGCTTGTGACGAATTTAGCTAATACATCCTCTGTGTCAACAACATCAGCTGCATTAGGTGCCTCTACAGTGCCTTCATCTTCTACATCGGCTCTGCTAGCTGCATTAGCTACACTGATCACATCATCTTCATCAGGTGCATCAGTTGCACCACTGGTGTCAACATCCCCATCAGGATACTATGCATGGACAGAGTCAGCATCTTTAGGATCTTCAGTTACACCACCTATGTCAGTTGCATCTACATCATTTGCTCCATCTCTAGCATCATCACTTTCAGCACCATAATTTGCATCAACAACATCACCTACATCTTCTAGAGCATCACAATCTAGAGCATCAGCTGTATTAGCTGCATCTGTTACATCAACATCAAGTACAGCACCGGTAGCATCAGCTGCATGTGCTGCATCAGTAGCACCAGCTACATCAGTAGTTCCAGCTGCGCCAGTTGTGTCATCTGTATTGACAGCATCGACACCATCCACAACATCAGCTGCATTGGCCACATCGGCACCATCAGCACCTAGTCATCCTTGTTTGAGATGTCAAGGTAAGGAGGCTGAGATCCGCTCCTTCATCAGTGTGCAGGAGACCTATGTCACTGCTGCCCGTGAGGCACTGTCCAACGATACCTCCACACCACAGGTTGTACTTGAGTTTCTCTTCACTGGGGACATGGGGAGGAGTGACTACACACGCAGGGCTAAAGAGTGTGGGCTGAGGGATGCAGAGGAGTGGCTGCGTGCACTACAAAGTGCATTGGCCAAGATGCTCGCTGAGGGATGTTGTGCACAGAGCTTAGATGGATTGGATTCCAGCTCCACCGCACCCTCAGACAGCGCCTCACAGGATGGGTTTCCTGAGGCAGTGAGTGGTGATGACGTCCCAGACAGCTTGAAGACTTCCTTCAACTCACCTCCATCCTTTTCCTTTGCATCTGCACCATTCCTCTCTTCTTACGAGCCGTGTAAATCTCCTGTCTTACAGCCTGACACCTCTCCCGGTTCCTTAGTTGACCATCCTTCTCACTCCCAGGTCCTGTGAAGAGGTGCCTCTTCAGGACACATGGCAGCTACAGTCATTCAGTTTCGGGCAGCAGAGATGGAGGTACTACGCCGAGTGTTAGACTCTCTGTCTACCGCTTACGATGAGGCATTAGTGGTGCTCGAGGATGTTGAGATTGAGCTTTGCACAGTCACTCAGGAGGATCATGCCGAGATGTGTGAGCATCCCTTTCATCTCCAGGGTCAGTTGGTTGTAGTACACGAGCACATGCGCATATCATTTATGCTTAACCACTCCAACTGCATGCACATGCTGACTTGTGTACAAGAATAGAAAATATGACAAGGATCCTTCTAACAATGAGTTCTAGAACAAGAGCAATGTTTCTTGGAAATTTGTTGCATGTGTATCATACATACATTTATTTGTGTACATATGTTTGGAATATTCATTAAAATTACCTGAGTATTCAATGCTGTATATCTTATTAAGGAATCATTAAGTAACATTCCCTTGTTGAAAACATTTTGCAAATGTGTTTTTTGCTTACGTGATATAGTTTTTTTTCCCAAAGAAGCATTCTGTGTTATTTCATAGAAAAAGAAATTTGTGCCTAATGCAGGTGATTTCTGTGTGAAGTGGGGTAGAATGTCAATCGAGCAACAGGAATGCAATAGCTTGGCTGGCGTAATAGCGACAGTCAAGTTATTGCTGCCACTGTCGCTCGACCGGCAATCAGAAGACGAGTTTTGTCCGCTTCGGCAAGGGGACGGGGGCTGGGGAGGGGGGGTTCCAATCACATATCGGGTCGTGTAACGTTGAGGTCGTGAAGGAACCGTTCATGCGAGAGAAGGCCACGGTAGTCAAAGATCGACTGAGATAGAGGGGTCGCATCATTTTCTTCCAGTTTGGCGGGGGCATGCATTTGGGGTCTTGGCACATGCGGACATTTTTATGCGTATGTTTGATATGGTCCCCGTTATTACCATGGAATGTTATGATTGTGAGGTAAACAACTGGTTCTTGTTAACTTGCTTCCACCGACCTGGTTGATTTGTCAAGATTGACAGGCCACATAGTTTTCAAACATTCTCTTACATATTCACTTATGAACACAAAAGAATCTCTACAATATTCAATCAAAAATACAATCTCCAGATACAATTTTCCTTTTGGAGGGGGGGGGGGGGATCGGCGCTCGACCACCGCCCACTTTCCAGTTTTAATTGTATTGGCAGAGTGTATTGAGAACTGTATCTGAACAATGACTGATTTAAAGAAGTGTATCCATACATAAGATCTTCTTTTTAGTACGCACGAGACACTACCCGCTACTCTCCACCAATACAATCATAATGTTTGGGGGGAGAGAGGAGGGGGTTGACCCTCGTCCCCCCCNCCCCCCCCCCCCTCTCCCGCTCTCCCCCAGGAGTGGATTGAGGGAGTTGTTAGGAAAGTGTATCTAACCTGCAACCCATTTGGTACACAAGTGTGTCAATACACTTTTTTTTTTCTTTTTTGCATACGTACGATACACTACCCGCTTTTCTCCCCCGATAAACTTGTGCTGTTTGGGAGGGCAGGCGGGATCGAGGCTCATCCCCCTCCCTCTAAGTCGAAATTTTCTCAGAGGAGTGTATTCGAAAGTGGTTTTAATCAGAACCTATTTCGTACACAATTGTCTCGATGCAATTGTGTTTTGTTTTTTGGGTGCATACGATACATTACTCGCTATTCTCCTCCAATAAAAATGTGGTAATGGACTATGCTCCAGTGTAGACGCCTCTCTCCAATATCACTCGAAAAACCACTGAGTGAAATTGGGGGTAGACCAAAGAAGAATCGTTGGACTCATTGAGAAACGATGTGACCTCGGCGCCAACATTACAATTAGCAGATCCAACGGTGGACTACATTATGGCCACCAAAATGTCTGATGAAGCTGTCAGAGCTGTTCTCCTCCAAGACAATGGTGGTGGAGAACAACCGGTTGTGTATATGTCAAGAATTATACGGGCCGGAACATAACTGCGAGGTGTACAAGAAGGAAATACATGCAATCATGCATGCGTTCAAGACATGGCGCTGCTGCGTACAATGCCAACATTGCATCATCTACACCCACCATCATGCATTGAATCATCTCTAGATTAAGCCAAATCTCAGCCGTCCGCAAACTCAATGGATGGAGTTCCTCAAATCCAACTTCAGCTACAACATTAAGTACCGACTTGAAAAAACTCATCGAGAAGATGCCCTGAGTCGGCGACCAGATTTGATGGCGGAGATCAATACGTTCCTCTTCAAATGCAACCCGTACATCATGAGACTGTTTGCAAAAGGTTACGAGGAGTTTGACGCGTACGACAAGACCAAGTTCTGGTTTGACGACCCCTACTGGCAACGTCGATTCAGTTGCCGAGTCATTGTGCCACCAAATGAGGAGTTACAGAGAATGCTTTTGGAGGAATGCCACGACACAAGTCCAGGTGGAAATTTCGGCAAAGAAAAGATGCTTAAGAAGCAAATAAAACACTAATGGTGGGATAAGATGGAGACTGACGTGTCAAAATTCTGCAAATCGTCCGACACCTGTCAGAGACAAAAATCATGTCGCACGAGACCACCCGATCTCCTCTGTGCCCTAACTGTTCCAACAGAACCATGGGCTGAAATCAGCATGGACTTTGCAACAGGACTACCCGCCACCCCCAAGGAATATGACATCATCCTTGTCGTGGTGGACAGATTATCTAAACTGTCACACTTCATCCCAACGACGACCACCGTCACCGTAGAAGGAACAGTACGGTAGATTGTATGGCTCCATGGCGTGCCACGTACGATCATCAGCGACAGAGACGGCCGATTCACTACCCTTTATTGGCATGAACCGATGGCGCGTTAGGGTAGTCGAATTCAGATATTGACAGTGCTCTATCATAAAAAAAATGGCCAAATGGAACGGACCAATCAGACGCTTGAACAGATTCTCTCCACAGTATGCAAGCTGTAGGATATCGATTGGACAGCCAAGCTGCCCACCGCCAAACTCGCATACAACTGTACCAATTCTACCGCATCCGGCAAAATCCACTTGGAAGTGGTTTATGGTAGAGTTCCCACCACACCGGCTAGAGTACGGAGTCTAAGCAACATCCCCACCATAGACATCCACCACAGGGCCTTTGCGAGCGTTTGGGAGGAAACACGACTAAATCTCACAAAGACTTAAGCAGCTATTAAGAGAGCAGTTGACCAACATCGCAGCGCCGACACGTTAAGCGCTGGCTATCGCATCCACCTCAACTCAGTGAACACCGACTTTGCAAAGCTCAAACCACGCTGGTCAAAACTTTTTGAGATCGAGCAAATGCATACCCCTGTCTTCGCTCAACTTTGCATACCTGATTTAGAAGACAAGGTGGATCACCTTGTCTTCTAAATCAGGAAACTCAAGCACTATCGAGACCCAGTACGGACTTCCCCGACAGAGATGTTGCACCTCCACCTCTTGTATAAGTAGACGTGGATACGTAGTACATGATTGAAGACATCCTCCAACATCGACGTTGTGGAAAACCAATCAAGTATCTTGTCAAGTGGCATTGCTACAACACCGCGCACAACATCCGGAAGCCCTACGACACCCCTCGAGAGGTCGATGATCTGATCGACGGCTGCAATCGGCATCACCAGTCTATGTCTGCTAACGCGCCAAGACGTCACGGCTAAAAGGGATGGAAGTGTTACGTCCCTCACGTACTCGAGTCCCTAATATCCAAGTGGAAATGTTTTTCATTACATTCATGGCCCACCGCGCGTCGACCTCTGGATTTTTACGCCGTTCGGCCAAGGGCATTTTGGCTAGCTGCACCAACCCCAGGTGATCAGTTCCAGACGTTTTTGAGAACTTCGACCTCCTTCTAGAAAGTCGACAGAAGTTTCGAAGACCATCTCGATGCTTCGATATTCTTTGATGGTGCTATATCTTTTTAAAACCGTACCTTGATATTCTCGAATCCCCCCAACTTCTCGGCGGACCTCGAAGTACCCACTCACAATGCAACCTTGCACATGTCGCCCGGCTTGAGCGCCAAGTGCCCAACATATGCCCGATTCTCATTCTGAGCATAATATATCTATGCTCGACTCACTCAACACTTGTCGTCAAAGTATGCTTACTGTTTATTACAAATTATCCATTTATTGCAAATCCTTGAATCGTCTTCTATCGCATACCTCATCCCTGTGAACCACCCGCGTTTTTCGCGACGTAACATGGATAATTTGTATCTAGTAGTAATTTTTATTTGATGACAAGCATCGATGAAGTCAATCCCATGTATAGAATGAAAATAATCACAATGAGGCACGCGTTTGGTCTTCAAGCTTGAGGCGAGCAACGCCTACGACGTCGCGCCTCGAGTGGTCACTTCTGGAAACTCCGCCAAGAAGTTAGGGGGTTTAGAAAATATTGAGGCATTGTTTCATAAAAACCCAGCATCGTTGAGAGGTCAACCTAACAGTATCTGAGTATCGATAAATTTTTCAATACTTCTGTCCATCATTCTAGAAAGTGGTCAAAGTTGTCAGAAACTTCTGGAGCAAAGGACTGGAGGTGTCATGTCGAGCAGAACGTAGGTTGTTCACGAGGATGAGGTGCGGGGCAAAAGATGATAGGAGGATCTGAGACAAATGGAGAATTCTTCTTGAGCAAGAAGTTACTTCTGTGACACGTGTTGAGTGAGTCAAGCACATATATACAATACCAAGAATGAGAATGAGGCATATATCGGGTCCTTGGCGCTTGAGCCGTGCGACGCGTGTTAGGTCGCACCGTGAGTGGCTACTTTGAAGTGCTCCTTCAAGAAGTTGGGGGGCTTTGAGAATATTGGGATGCAAATTAATACAATTGTAGCGCGGTAGAGAAGTCAACCAAAAAATTGAAACATTCATATGGAACGCAACACTTTTGTTGACCTTTCTGGATTGTGGTCAAAGTTGTTAAAAACTTCTAGAAGAGAACACCGGAGGTCGGGGCTGGTGGCCAAAATTCCCTAAGCCGATTGGCGTAAAAATCCTGAATTCGTTGCGTGGTGGCTATGAATGTAATGACGAAAATGTCCACTTGTGGAGTTTAGGGACTCGTGTATGCCATGGCCGTAACAATTCCTTCCCCCTTTAGCCGCAACGTCTTGGCGTGTTAGCAGACGTGGAATGGTGACAACGTTTGTAACCGGCAATCAGGAAATTGATGTCTCGGAGGTTGTGGTAGTGCTCCAAGTTGCTCCATTCCACTTGACCATATACTCCTTCGTTTTTCCAGGGCGTTGATGAACAAGGATGTCTTCAATCATGTTCTTTGTATTTCTTTCCATTTGCATAGGAGGTGGACGCGTGATGTCTCTGCCGGGGAGGTTCGTATTGGGGTCCTGATAGTGCTTGAGGTTGCTGATGTGGAAGACAGGATGAATTACCATGCTGTCAGGCAGGCAAAGTCGAGCGATGATAGGGGTTTGTAGTTGCTCAATTTCAAATGGTCCCAACCATCGTGGTCTGGTTTTTGCAAACTCCGGTATTTGGAGTTTGACATTCGCTGAGCTGAGGAGGACACAATTGCTATTGCTGAACACATCATCGCCACGATGTTGGTTGGCCGCTCGCTTCATGGCTGCTTGTGACTTCCCAAGGGCCTGTTGTGTCTCCTCCTAAAGGCTTGTGAAGTTCCGGTGGTAGATATTGACCGTGGAAATGTTGCTCTGACTCTGTATCCCAGCCGGTGTGGTGGAAAGTTTGCCGTACACCACTTCGAAGGGGATTTTTCTGGTTGCGCTAGAATTGGTGGAGTTTTGTGTGAGTTTGGAAATCGGCAGCTTGGCTTTCTAATCGATGCCATGCGGCTTGCTTAATGTGCGAAGAATTTCTTTGAGCATCTACTTGGTCCGCCCCATTTGCCATCGGTTTGAGGATGCAATGTCGTTGATATTTCAATCCAATTGCCATAACGCTGCATCAATTTGTGCTAAAAAAAAAATTTGAAGCAGCCATCTCTATTACTCATGATGGTACATGGTATGCCATGTAGCCGTACATTTTGACTTAGACATAGTTCTTCTTTTTCTTCTGCGGTGACAGTGGTTGTTGTCGGGATGAAGTGCGGCATTTTACAAAATCTTTCCACCATGATGAGGATGGTGTCATAACCCTCAGGATTAGCCAGCAGGACCGTCACGAAGTCCATGTTGATGTCGGCCCACTCTTCTGTTGGAACAGGTAGAGATTGGAGTAGACTGGGCGGCCTTGTGCGACGATCTCTGTGACAGATGTAGCAAGATCTGTAGAAAGCCGACACGTCGGTCTACATCTTGTCCCACTAGTAGTATTTTGCCTGCTTCTTGAGCATCTTGTCCACACCAAAATGATCATATAGACCGGTGTCGTGGCATTCCTCAAATTGCATTCTTCGTAGCTCCTTGTTTGGTGGAACGACGAGTTGGCGAGTGAGTTGCCATTGCCAGTAGGGGTCGTTGAACCAGAAATTGGTCTTGTTGTTCTCGCCAAACTCCCTGTAACCCTTTGCAAACAACCTCACAAGGCACGGGCCTCATTCAACAAGCAACTTGTTGATCCTGGTCAACAAATCTGCTCGTCAGCTCAGAGCATCCGCTGGATACGTTTTTCTCATCCGGTACTCAATGTCGTAGTCAAAGTTGGACTCGAAAAACTCCATCCATTGAGTTTTTTGACAGTTCAGATTTGGCTGAGTCTTGAGATATTTTAGGGCATGATGGTCGTTGCGAACGATGCATCGTTGGCATTCTAGGTATCCCCGCCAAGTCTTGAATGCGTGCACAAAGACAGGTATTTCTTTCTTTTGCACCACATAGTTGAGTTCTAGCCCGTGGAGTTTTCTTGACATGTATGCTATTTGCCTTCTCCACCGTCATTGTGTTGGAGGAGAATGGCTTTGATGGCTCGATCGGACACATCAGTGGCCATGATATAGTCTAACATTGGATCTGTCAATTGTAAGGCTGGCGATGAGGACAGAACGTTTCTCAAAGATTTGAACGCTTTTTGTTCGCTATCCCTCCAATTCCACATAATGATTTTTTGAGCGGGATCGGAGAGAGGCACTCACATTCAAGCATAGTGCTTTGCGAATAGACGGTAGTAGTTGGAGAAGCCCAAACAAACTTGCATGTCCCCAACATTTGTGGACATTGACCAATCACTGTCGGCCTTCACCTTTTTTGAGGCCATGGTGATCCGTCCACTGCCGATGATATGCCCTAGAAACTTGATTGAACAGCGACCAAAGTGGCATTTTGAAAGTTTTTGAAAAGAAGCCTTTCTTTATAGAACTTTGAGAAACATTCAAAGATATCCATTGTACTCCTCTGAGGTACGACTGTACACCAGGATGTTGTTGAGGTACACAACGGCAAAGTCGTCGATATATGGATGGAACATGTTGTTCATTGCCTAACATAGTTTTTCATATGTTGTTCATTGCCATTTCTCTAAACATATTGCGAGGGAATTTATGAGTCCAAACGGCATGACCATGATCTTGAAGTGTTTGTATTTGGTATGGAATGCTGTCGTTTTTACGTCCATATCAAGTATGCGGATCTCATGATAGCCGCTGCGTGGATTGATTTTGGGCCTCTCGGATCTGGACAAAAATTCTGTCTACTGGCACAAGAGGGTAGCTGTTCTTGATGGTGATGTCGTTCAATTCTTGGTAGTCAATGCACATCTGTATCTCTCTGGTTTTGTTTTTCACTAAAAGTAAAGGTGTTGCATATGATGACGTGGAAGGTCTGATTAACCCCTTACTGAGCATCTTGTCCAGCTGCTTCTTGAGTTTTTTCAACTTGTGACCACTCATTTGATAGGTCCCCTTCACCATCGGTCTACTGTCCAGCTTCAGGTCTATCCGATGGTCAATGTTCCATTGCGGAGGCAACTCTTGGGGAAGTTTATCAGGAAAAACCCCTTTGAACTCTCCAATGAGTGTGGGAAAATCCTCTGGTGTGGCAAACTTCTCAGGCATTGAGGTTGAAGTCGTCGTCTTTGCAGCTGTGATCTCTTCTGCTTCTCCTGCTTCCACATGGACTAGCCACACTTGACCTCCGTGCTTCAGGCACCTCTTGGCCATGTCTAGGTTGGCATTTTATGGTTCACGCAACTTCCTCTTTTGCTTGTACCTCTGCTACTTCCTGTAACCGCCATTGTGTTGTGGGTTGCTCGATCAGAGGCACATGTTGTTTTCTGCCAGCGATACTAACATACACTGGTCTATTGCTCCATTCCACCTGAGGATTGTGCAAGTACAAGAAATCTTTCCTGAGGATGATTGTGTGGTTGCTCATTGGGTAATTTCTCCAGAAATTTACGTCGTGCAGATTTCCGATTTGTACTCTGAGTGTTTTGCAAAGTCCAGGGATCTGCAACCATCCATCAACGGTTTTTCCTTCAAACACTCCTGGTTCAGTCTGCAAACCCAACTTCTAAACCATGTCGTTGCTTACAAAGATGTGAGAAGCTCCTCCATCTAGTAGTATCGGTACCGTTCTACAACTCTGATAACCCCTCGATTGTAATCACAGTACTATCATCGGTTGGTTATCCTTGTACCCTTCATCAAACTTTGCAATCTGAAGAATCCTCGTCTGCAACGATGTGAGCCGCTTAGATGGGCGATCAGTAGGTGCAGAATTTTTACATCGGACAGGAGCTTCGACGTCCACTCATAACCTTTGTCATTTCCCGACTCCTGATTCTCTTCTGATTTTCTGATTTGACCTTTCTTTGTAGATTCTCCTCCTTTTGTTTTGCTCATGTTGTTTCGGATAGTCTGGCAAAATATGCCCGGCTTCCTGCATGTCCAGCAGAGCCGTTGATTGCGTTACTTAACGGCGTCAATCTCCATTGATGATGATGTTTTTATCAACTGTGAAATTCTTCGGCCAGGATGAGAATTGTGGCTTTGGGGTCGCTAGCTATTGGATTCCTGTATCTTAGCATTGTAGTCAGTGCTTTCTATGTAATTTTTTGTTGCAATCATCCATGGAAGGTCCTCCTGGATCCCAAAATGGCAATTGCCCACTGTTTATCTTGCTTGAGGCCGTTTTTGTAGTGGACACATTGTTTTTCAGGAGGGAGATCACTGTTGGTGCTGATTTTGGGGAAACACCGAGTATACTCCTCCACAAATGACAACTGACGCAGATGTTGGAGTCAGTACCGTGCATCAGAATTCTTGCTCAGCTTCCCAAAAGGAGTGAGGGTAGTTCATGCAAAGTTGCTCAACGTTTCTGGTGGCGTTAGGGAGTCATGCCATGTTGGATTAATCTTCCCGAGAGGTAGTACGCTTGAGGTTGACGATGTGAGAGCGGTCGCGTGAGCCGTTGATCTGGCTCTGCTGGTCTCTTGCTGCCGTTTGATGGTCTTTAGATCAGACACCAACTTAAAGCCGTACCATGAAAAACCAAGGCCACGAGGTCAGTGTTCTTCTTGTCATTGTGGGCCCCAACAACAAAAACGTACACCTCCAAACTCGTTAGCCATATCTTGACCGTCAGTCCCTTGGAGTTGGATAGATCGAACGGCTCGAGGAGGGCCGGTTGAATCTAGGGTTCAGATGAGAGCTGGGATTTTTTCTCGGTGATTATTGCTTTGCGGAAACGAGAAATCCTAAGCTTCTCCATTGTCATATTGAGTTGTTGGAGCAGATGTGTTTTGAGGCTCTTGAGTCCCGACAGCTTCTATGAAGGTCTTCATTGACTTGTGCTTGTGGGCGGGTGTCTCCCATCGTGCCAGGTGTCAATCCGACGGGCAACAACGGAGGCAAAGGGTTCGCCGAGCCCGAGGGGACCGTCACTAGGTTGGCCGCTGGGCTCATCAGGGTTGAGCAATGCACCATGAAGGTTGCCGCTGCTGCCTCGTTTGTCTAAAGTGTGTCGATGTTTGTGCGCTGCTGATCGTCCACCGCCAGAATATTCCTTGGGGACTATTGTTCATTGCCGATTGCGCTTGCTTGGCTCATCGTTTTCATCGTGAATTTTGCAATATTCTGAACAGTGGAGATGTGCTAAAGATTCGTGCGAGGTTGTCGCCAAGTAGTTCTTCCGTCGGTTGCCCCTCCGGTGCCACTTCACTCTGATACCAAGTGTTACGTAGAGCAGATCATAAGTGGTTCACAGGGATGAGATGCGGGAGAAAAGACGTTTCAAGGATTTGGAACTAACAGGTAATTCTTATTAAGCATTATGTGTGTTTGGTGACAAGTGTCGAGTGATTCAGGCACATACATACAATGCCAGGAATGACAAAGAGGCATATGTCCGGTCTTCGACACTTGAGCCGAGTGACGCGTGCAAGGTTGCACCGTGAGTGAGGTCTTCAAGAAGTTCCGCCAAGAAGTGGGGGGGCTCTGAGAATATTGAGGCATGGATTCATAAAAGTATAACACTTTCAAGAAGTCGACTAAACAATATCAAAACATAGATATGGTTTGCGTCACTTTTGACGACCATTCTTGAATGTCGTCAAAGTTGTCAGAAACATCTGGAACGGAACAGCGGAAGTCGGTGCAAGTGGCCAAAATTCCCTCAGCCGATTGGTGTAAAAACCCTTAAGTTATCACACAATGGAATTTTAATGTGGTGACAATAATGCCCACTCGTGGAGTTTAGGGACTCGTGTGCATCAGGGAGATAATAGGAGGTCGGGGCAGGTAGCCAAAATTCCCTCAACCAGACGGTCTAAAGATCAAGAGGTGGATGTGTGGTGCACCACGATAGAAATGCCCCCTTGCAGAGTTTAGAGACTTTTGTATGGCTGGGACATAACACTCTTCCCCCCACCTCCCATTTTTGTCATGACATCTCGGCCTGTTAGCAGATGTAGGAGGTGACGACGGTAGAAGTCCTGGATCACATGATCGAAATCTCGGAGGTTATCATTGGGCTCCTAGATGTTTTGCGCGGTGTCATTGTCGTGCCACTTGACCACATACTTGGTAATTTTCCTACAGCGTCGATGTCCGAGGATGTCTTCACTCACGTACTCCTTATCCCCGTCAACTTGGATAGGGGGAAGAGGAGTCACCTCTGCCAGAGAATCTCTTCATAGGGTCCTGGTAGTTCTTGAGATTACTAATGTGGAAGACAGGGTGAATAGCCTTGCTTTCATGTAGGAGAAGGCAATAAACGATATGAGTTTTCATTTGCTTGATCTCACATCTTCCCAACCATCGGGGTTTGAGATCTGCAAAGTCCTATCTTTGGAGTTTGATATTTGGAGTTGAGTAGGATGTGCTATCTAGCAGTAAACATGTCATTGTTGCTATGTTGGTTAGCTGCTAACTTTATAGCTTCTTGTGTCTTCATGAGAGTCTACAATGTTTCCTCCCGAAAACTTCAGAAATCCCGTCACTGGATGTCGGCCATGAGAATATTGCTCTGGCTTTGAAGTCCTACTATTTTGGCAGGAAGTTTGCTGTAGACCACCTCGAACAAAAATTCACCTATTGCGGTGGAAGTTGTGGAGTTGTATGCAAGTTTGATGGTCAGCAGCTTTACTGCACAATGAGTGCTTTGTTGTTCCTTTGAATTTGTTTGAGCGTTTGACTGGTCTGCTCAGTTTGCCTGGCGGTTTGAGAATGGAACACTATTGATAGCTGGATCCAACTACCATAATGCGTCATCCGTTTGTGCCATAAACGGCTAATGGTATGGGGCCATAAATGGATAATGGTATGTAGCACACTGTGTAGCCACATAATCATATTTAGGAACAGTCATGGTGTTTCTTCTGTGGTGACGGTGGTCATCGTCAAAGTGAAGTTTGACATATCGGAAAATCTGTTCAACACCACAAGGATGGCGTCATGGCCTTCGGGAGTGCCGGGTAACCCCGTCTCAAAATCCATGCTGATATCCACCCATGACTTCGTTGGAATAGGGAGTGGTTGGAATATTCTTGGTGGTCTCATGGGATAATTTGTTTAATCGTTGTTGGGTGTCACACGATTCACAAAAGGTTGTGATGTCGGGTAACATCTTGTCCCACCAGTAATACTTTGCCAGCTCCTTGAGCGTCGTGTCCTCGTTGAAGGGCCCACCTGGATGGTGCCGTGGCACTCCTCCGTTGCAACTCCTTGTTTTGTGGAATGAGGACCTGGTGAGTGATTCATAAACAACCTCACAAGGTACACGTCTCGTTCAACAAGAAGCGCGTTGATCTTGGCCATCAAGTCTGGATGCAAACTTTGGTCATGCACTAGATTTGTTTTTCTCGGTCAGTACTTCTAGTGCATGCTCTGATTTGGCATCGAGGCTTGGTCAGTTCCTCTCTAGTCGAAGTTGGACTGGAGGAACTCATCCATCAAGTTTTTGGACGACTCAGTTTTGGCTGTGTTTTGAGATTTTTGAGCGCGTGGTGGTCAGTGAGGATGATGCATCATTGGCATTCCAAGTATCACCACCACATTTTGAACGCGTGAGTAGCTCCTTTTCATGAACTGCATAGTTGAGTTCCAGCCCGTGTAGTTTTTGCAAACTGTATGCCACTGGTTGTTCGCCACCACTGTTGTCTTGTAGGAGAACAGCTCTGACTTCTCCATCTGACGTGTCGGTGGCCATGAAGGAGGGAGTAGTTGTGGATGATGCCACACTGCTGATGGATGCCAGCAATGGAAAGGGGCTGAGAGAAGGGGGTCACAGCCCGGGCGGCCCAACCTGCACGGTTTGCCCACCGTCAGCCGACTCCAGCCCTTATCCAAGCGCATGGCAACCGTGCGATGGATGAAGCCCGAACCATTTGGACCCAATTTTCCAAGCATCTCAATTTATTTCTTTCAAATGAAAAGGACATTCGGATTTGGGAAGGCAAATTGCTGTAGTATGTAACCCAAATTTTTATAGGGTTAAGGCTGTATTTAGTTTCTTACATGGTTATGTCTTGTACCTTTGTACACCCTTAACGTGAGAGTTGTCCAACGTGCAAATATATTGAGGACGGAATCTTGTTCAATCAATAGCTTGACTGCCATTTGTTTGGCAGCTTGCTCGTGAACAACATTCTGGCATTGCGTTTGCACAAGCGGCAATCGAGCAGTAAAAAAAAATGATGCAGGCTTTCTGTTTTTACTCACTTTTTTTCTAAAATAAACGTGAATAAGTAATATTTGGAGATGCTAAACACTTCTCCGCTTTGATTGATTATACAAGCACTGGTATTTTCTCAAGCAATGGTGGCGAGGGATCTGAGTTGATGTTATTTGACTGAGAGGAGTGGGGTAAAAAATTGAATAACTAGCACAGAACGAAAAAAACATCATTTGTAGTGACGGCCTAGACATATCACCAGCAAAAGAATGAGAATACACTAGCGTCTTATTTCACACGTCTACCATATACACTGGCAGCTTCCCTCGTCCAATTCACTTTTTCATTGAGGGGGAAGGGAGGAGGTGCTTGGTATGGATATCCGACCCCCCCCCCCCCCCACATAGAAAAACATTGCAATTATGTATTGGAAAGTGCAGCTGGGGGAGAGGGGCTTAGAAGAATACATTAGTGTATTATTCACATACGTCTGTGGAAAAATATAGTATTGTAAAGAATCAGGTACCACTATGATACACTCCCTGTTACACTTCCTCAATACACTTTCCAGTGAAAAGGGGGGGTGGGGGGCGAGGGGGCTGGCTAGGGACACGATCAGTGAAGTCAAGTGAGGAAAAATGTACGGAGTGTCAAAGCTGGATGCACTATCAATGAAGATCATTAGAAGGATGTTGCACGACCTTGATCAACAGAGAAGAGGCATTCACTTCAACAACGTAACGACGCCAGAGTGTTTTGTAAAGTTCCTATCAGCTGCACTCGAAGCTTCACTAGTCCAATACACTTCTTTCAGTTTGAGGGGAAAGGAGGAATATTGTAAGAAATGATATCCACACCCCCCCTCCCCCTACCAAAAAAACGTAATAGTGTATTTAGGCAATGTGTAAGAGAGTGTAGCTGGGAGGGGTCTGTAAGAATGCACCAATGTATTATTTGCACATGTATGAAAGGAAAAAATATATTAGTGTACAAAATCAGTTATCACTACGATACACTCCTCATCGTACCCCCAATACACTCTCCGGTTTTAGGGGGGGGTGGATGGGGGGGATTGCATGTCGATCTTTTGGAGGATTGGTAACATATGCTTTTTTCTTTAGTAAGTGGTATGAAGGACCAAAGATTGGTTGAGCGTCCAGAATGAAAAGACAAATACACCCAAAACAAGTTTCAGGGAAATTCCACGTCTCAGTACTATTCTTATATACATGACAATAGGAAAAATGAATGGGTGATTCGCTGAAAACACAAATTTTAAAGTGAAGAACATCAATCAAACCATAAGAAACCTTATTTTAAGCTACCATTATTTACACACACACACACACACACACACACACACACACACACACACACACACACACACACACACACACACACACACACACACGCACGCACGCACACACACACACACATATGTATATATATATATACATATATATATATATGTATGTATGTCTATACATATGCATATATTGAAAGATGCATGTTAACAATTCCTCTGGTATATGGGTTGAAGCAAGCACTATTAATGTGGTGCCTGAAAATGGAAAACCTTGACAACATAGCTAAACTTCAGGCACTACAAGCCAGATCAAAACATTCTGAATGAAAAAATCCAGGGTTGAGCCAGATTCTTGTCGTCTACCAAGATGTTCTCAAATTTGTGTCACCTGCTGGAGAGGAAGTGTTGGACCTGAAGCGGCAGCTTAGCAATCGGTTGAAATGACTGACATGGGGGAGCTCGAGTACTACATCGGCATTACCATTAAGTGGGACTACAAGGTGCAAATGCTGGAGATGGGGCACACATAATATATGCAAGAGGTGCTCCATTGCTACAAGGTGCAATTTCTTCTGCACGCCAATGACCACAACGTCTGAAATAAGCTCGAGCATGGAACTTGGAGGAGGAGGAGATGGTAGGTGTGCCCTACCAATCTGCGGTTGGCAACATCATGCATGCCATGGTGGCAAAATGCCATAATATTACCTATGCTGAGGTTCAGGTCAGCCAGTTCGTGACCAACCATGTGCTATAGCACCGGCAGGGTGTGAAGCGGATTCTCCGCTAACTCAGAGGAACTAAGCAGTCGCAGCTCTTCTTTGAAGGGCGAACACGGAGCAACCTCCTTCAGTTAGTCAGCTCTTTAGATGCTGACTAGGCTGGTGATGTGGATAACAGAAAGTCAACATCTAGGTATGTCTTTGTGCTTGTTAGTGCAGCAGTGTCGTGGGCAAGCAAGAAACAGGACTGCATGGAATTTGACCACTGAAGCTGAATACATTGCTCTTTCATAGGTCATGAAGGAAAAAATGTGGCTGATGCGACTGCTGAAGGAGATCGGGGTGCCCCAAAAGAAGACGACGGTGCTCAAATTTGGGAAAAATGTGTGCCATCAGCCTCATCTAGAATCCAGTGCTACACATAAAGATCCACCATCACTGTATGCAGGAATTGGTGGCAAAGGGAGATGTGACAATAGTGCACTGTGCCATGATGCGAATACTTGCCGACGCCATGAACAAGACACAACCAAAGAACAAGCATCATAGAAGCTGGATTGAGCTCAAACTACATTGTGAGGCCTAAAGACCGTATGTCACAAAGGAGAGGTCGTCAAGGCCGTGGTGCTTGGTAGGAAGGACCTTACCAGTCCATTTTTGGCAGCCCATAGAAGCAATTTCAAAGGAAGGACCGACTCTGCCTCTGATAAAATAAAAGCAATGGGCCCTGCTATTTCAGGGCCCCATCTGTGGAAAAGAAAAAACAGAGAGAAACGTGAAAACGGCTCACACAAAAAGAGGGGGGGGGGGGGGGGGGGGGAAATCGAAAGGGGTTT
>SZWC01015930.1:33162-55838 GCA_023375785.1 Penium margaritaceum | reverse complement strand
CATATACATATGCATATAAATATACATATACATATACATATACATATACATATACATATACATATACATATACATATACATATACATATACATATACATATACATATACATATACATATACATATACATAAACATATTCATATGTTTATGTATATGTATATGTACATGTATCTGTATGTGCCCGCCGCCCTTTGCGATCGTGCGTGTAGCATGACCTCCCCCGCTATGCTCGATCAGCGACGCATGTCGCTGATCGAGCATGGCGAGGGAGGAGGATACCTCGTTCTTATTGGGTTACGTAGTAACCTATTACAATCGGTTCGTGGCCAAGAGATGCTTCAAGAAAATCGTGATTGGTGAATCGGTCGTTTTTCTGACATATCCACCAATCAGGGCGCAAGAATCAGTCGGACTGTATGCCCCCCCACGTCCGCGGACGCCCAGTCAGGGTCGATCCAGACGAAAAAAATCATGGACATCGACCTAAATTTCCGGACAGACCCCGGATAGTACGGAATGAGCAGTCCGACGCTAGGTTTAAAGGGTAAGGACTATACGTTTAGGCCCTCCAGTCCATCGGCGAGCGGAATTTAATATTATTTTTTTCCCTCTATGTCGCTCCCCCTTGGCCTCGCCCTGTCCTGTTTCACAGAACTGGTCGTCATGATAAACTCTTGAGACTCGTGAACCCGGCTTCAAAAAGGGTCAAAATGCAATTGAAATAAAAGAAATTCAACCACCGTCATACAAGAAGGTAAATGAACTAAATTCTGCCTATACTTACGTCATATTATTATTTATAACATAAGGAAACATTCAAGATTCATCCAATTTTGTCAAAGATCATGTTTCATTTAGTGAAGTTCATAATAAACGTGTGAAACTAGCATGTTCACAATACAAGAACAAATTAATGTCATTTAAATGAATTAATCATCGTGTAAACCATATTCATAAAAAAAGAGAAGAAATACCTTTTGAGGTTCTTCTTCAATATGTTGGTGAATTGTTATACATAATACTATACTTTCAAGCCCATTCGTTCACTTTTTGGTTGTTTTTTTTCGCTTTTACATCCACACAAGCTGGAAAAAATCTAGCGTAGCTTGATGTAATCTAGAAAGAGTTCGCCTAAACCATACACAATGGGCGAACAAAAAAATTAATTTGAACGAATGCGGGTGACAGTTTGGAAGTCCATTTACAGCCAGTTTTTGTTTCCATGGATGAAGTAAATTCTCATGGAAAACCTTCCACTGTGTGGTCCAGATTGCGGGCAATTATTTAGCCTCTTAAGAGATACCAATATGAATTCATTTGCTCGGCTACTGTGTAACCCTATGCACGCTTTGCGTGCAACACCTGCCTCTTGTATTTTAAAGTGCTGGATATGGGGGACATAAAAGTCCACACTTGGATATGGGAGGGTCCGTCCTTCGTGAATGTGGATATTAGAGCTATTTCGCCCCAGTGAGAACCCCTCTAAAACATCGAACTGGACAGTTTAACATTTCAACCAATTCCGAAGAATCGCATGTGCCGTGTCTTCGAACCGCGCATCAACTCGCATGGCGATTCATTCTCCTCCGTAAAATCAGGATGCATCGTCGTTCTGAGGGTTGAACCAGTGCTGTGATTTTGCTATATATTCTATGGTTGCTTCGATTTCGCACCTAAATGATTCTTTTGTGATTTTGCCATCGAGAGGGAACCAGTTTAAATCAGCGGAACCTGGTTACCGTGTCCGCAATTCTCGCGGGTGTACACCTTCAGACATCGACGGCTGAACATCCCGATTTTGCAGACGAATCCTTTTCCGATGGACCACCCCACCACCCCGCTGCGCAACTCCCGAATAGAGCCAAGAGGCGTGTAAACTTTCGACCAGTTTTGAGCCGGTTCGAAAATTGTCCTCGACCGTCGATGACTTGGTAGATGTAGTGAAATAATTTTGTCACAGGTTTATAAATGAACGTCTTTAGAGTGGGTCTTAGCTTTGATTCTTTGCTTTGCCGCACTTAAGACTTTTCCCAGGCTTTGGGAACCGCGCCACGTAAGATTTCAGGGTGATGAAATCATGACAAATCGGCGGGAACCCTTTGATTTCTCGTTTGATTTTGCTGCGGTGTTTTGGCACAATCGCAAGCATTTTCGAGCGCTCGCAGACCCGATCGCTACGCCGCCTCCCGCTAACCATACCGGCGGGGTCGTAGAATCAATAACAAAATCAAAGCGCCAATTCACCCCCATGTTCGGACAACAAAAACCTGCGATTTCAATCCCGTCCCCCATCTTCCTAAGATCATCCAAGATAAACAAATCGAGCGGGAAACAAATCAAACCATATAATCAAAATCAATATCAATATCGTCGGTTCAACGCCAGGATCGACGACTGCAATTAGGCTGTAACCCACCACTCGTTTCTTCGTATCGAAGTTGACGGCCTTCGCGCTCGATTCAGAGGTTTGGGCGATTCGGCGGAACTAACAAATCTCCATACCTAGGTACATGTTACGTGACGTAGCATATACCCTACACGAGTACACGAGTCCCTAAACTTAGCGAGCAAGCACTTATGTTCTTACATTCATGGCCCGCCGTTCGAAGACCTCAAGATTTTTATGCCGATCGGCCGTGGGCATTTTGGTTACCTGTCCAACATCCGGTGTTTTGTTTTGGAAGATTCTGACTACGTCCACCACTTTCCATTATGTGAACAAAAGTGTCACAAAATAAATCGATGTTTTTATGTTATTCGGTCAACTTCTCGACAATGCTCGATTCTCATAAAATCGAGCCCCGATATTGTCGAAGCTTCCCAACTTCTTGATGGGGCTTCTTGATGCAGCCACTCATAACGCACCCTCGCATGCATCGCTCGGTCCAAGCACCAAGGACCCAACATCTGCCTCGTTCTCGTTCTGAGCATTGTATGTGCGTGCTCAACTCACTCGGCATCTGTAATAAAATTACACTTAACACTTAATACAAATAATCTATTTTTTCCAATTCCCCGAACCATCTTTTGTCTCGCACCACATCCTTGTGAACCACCCGCGTTCCACTTGACACAAGACTTGGTATCCGAGCATAGCGACATAGAGGGACAATCGACGCATTAACAATTTGGCGACAACGAGGATGACCAACCAGTGATATTGCTACTAGTATAACCAAGGGGTGAAAAGTGTTATGCTCAACAAAACGTACATGGTGAACAAGTAGAAGTTGTGAGGCAGAACAAGATTTAGAACTTGGGACACTTCAGTAATCTATAATTAGCGACAAGTGTACTTCGATGACAAGTGTCGGAATGATCGAACATTTGTATACAAGTGTCGAGATATGAATAAGACATAGTCAGGGTTGTTGGGTCAATCGTCGAACAACGCGTGCGGAATCGCGTCATGAGTGGTCGGATCCTAGAAGTTACGTCGAGAAATCACGGGTCTTAGAGAATTGACGGTGAAGATGCGAGATGCGTCTTTATAAACCCCTATTCGTCTCGGTGCGTTGAGAAGTCGAACGAAAGGTTGTGATACTTCTGTCGTAGATTCGCGAGAGTGGTCAAAGTTGTCAGAAGGTTCGGGAAGGTTCTCTAGGGGCAAGGGCAATTGGCCGGTCTGCCCCAGAGCGTCTGAGTGAATATCTCAGTCTCGTGATGCGATGGGCTACTTGTGTAATAACAAAAATTCCCACTCGATAAGATTATGGACTTGTGTACATCTCGTACGTAAAACTCCCCCCCCCTTTTTAGCCATGACATCCCTGCGTGGGTAGAGATGTGGCCCGGTGACGGCGGTAATAGCTGCCGATGAGGTGATCGACATCTTGGAGGTTGTCGTAGGGTTCCCAACTGTTATGCGCGGCATCATAGCCATGCCACTTGACAGGATATTCCATTGTTTTGCCACATCATCAATGGCCGAGGATGTCCTCGATGACGTACTCTCTGTCCTCCTCCACTTGAAAAGAAGGAGGTGGATGGACATCTCGGCCAGGGAAGTCCTCTGTGCGGTCTTGGTAGTGCTTGACTATGCTAGCATGGAACATCACATGAACTTGCATAATTTCAGGGAGTTTGAGGCGTGCAACCACGGAGGTTTGCATGCGCTCGATCTCAACCGGTCCCAACCATCGGAGTTTGAGCTTCAAATAGTTGACTCCGCGGAGATTGATGTTGGTAGAGTCGAGGAGGAATTTGTTACCAGTGGTAAAACATTCATCGCTGCGATGTTGGTCAGCTGCTTGTTTCATTGCTCCCTGTGTCTTCACGAGGATTTGTCGTGTTTCCTCCTAGATGGTGGAGAAGTCCCGGCGGTGAACGTCGATCGCAAGAATGTAATTGCAACTGCGTGGACTGGCTCGTGTGGCGCTAACTTTGCCATACACCACTTCAGACATAGTTTTACCCATTACGGTGGAAAATGCCAAATTATATGCAATTTTGGTGGTCAGGAGTTTTGTGCCCAATCCTTCCAGTGAGGTTTGTATAGTGTTCGAAGAAGTTGTTAAAGTGTCTGATTGGTCCGCTCTGTTTGGTTGTCGGTTTGAGGATGAAATGCAGTCGAAAGTTGAATTTTTCTTCTGTAGCGAGCCATTAGTTCCCGCCAGAAACGGCTGGTGAATCGACCTTCGCTGTCGCTTGTGATGGTTCACAGTACACTGTGTAGTCACTCGATATTTTTTGGAAACAACTGCGTTGTTCCCTTAGTGGTGATGGTGTTTGTCATGGGGATGAAGTGGGACATTTTGGAAAACCTTTTGACTACCACAAGGATTGCATCGTATCCCTCAGGCGTAATTGGTAATCTATTGACGAAGTCCATGGAGATATCAGCCCATGGTTCCGTTGGAATAGAGAGCGGTTGCAGAAGTCCGGATGCCCGTGTGCGACGAGATTTTTGTCGCTGACATGTGTCGCAGGATTTGTAGAAGTTGGACACGTCGGATTGCATGTTGTCCCATCAATATTGTTTTGCCAACTTCTATAGTATCCTGTCTTTTCCAAAGTGTCCACCCAATCCAGTGTCGTTGCACTCTCCGAGTAGTATACGGTGAAGTTCGTCATTGTGGGGAACAACCGCCTGGCGAGTGAATCACCGTTGCCAATAGGGTCCATCGTACCACAATTTCGCCCCGTGGTATCTGCCATGCTGGTCGCAGCCTTGTGTGAACAACCACTCAAGATACGGGTCTCGCTGGAGCTGTAGCGTCGCCACGTTAGCCATTAAATCCCGTCTACTGATGAATTTTTTATCACTCATTGGACAGACCTCCAGACCATTACATCTCGTAGATCTCCTACTTGTAGTCGTAATGGTTCTCGTTGTCTTCGTGTTTGCAATCTTCCGTCGACGGTTTTCCCTTCAAACACCCTTGGTTTGGTTTGCAAACCTAGCTTGCGAACCATGTCGTTGCTTACGAAGCTCTGCAAATCTCCTCCATTCAATTGTGTTGGCACCCCTGTATGAACCTGGCATCCTTGAGGCTGAACTTCTAGCAGTATCGCTGGTTGGTTTTCCTCGCACCCTTTGTCAAACTTTACGATCTCATAAAATATCTGCAAAGATGTAGGTCGTTTAGATGGGCAATCGTTCGGCATAGATCGTTCTGTGTAGATAAGAGTTACGCCTTTCACTCCTGCCCTTTGTCATTTCTCGATCCATTTTTCTAGGACTTCTTTCCCTTTTTAGCCAGCTGCTTGCTTCAACAATTGCAAGCGATGTGCCCGAAGTTTTTGCAGTTGTAGCAGGTATGCGTATCTCTTTGGTCGACTACATCTACTTCCGTCGGTGTGGAGGACTCTGCCGACTGCTTTTTTTTTTTCTGTTTCCACAAGAATTGTTATTAGGAGGTCGCCAGTCATATGATTCCTGGATCCGAGCGTTGTAGTCACTGTTGTCAATCCCTTGTGTTGTTGCAATCATCCAGGCAAGTCGTTCTAGATGCGAAAAATAGCAATTGCTCTCTGGATGTCTCGTTTGAGGCTGTTGTTGTACTAAAAGCAGAGTTCGTCGGAGTCAATTTCTGCTCCGGTGATGATCTTGTAGAATCTTTGCGTGTATTCTGCCACACTGGTTTGCTGAATGAGACGCTAGAGCTTGTACCGTGTGTCAGATTTTTTGTTTAGCCATCCAAATCATGCGAGTATCGCGCGCGGGAATTTGTTCTAGTCAGTTGGTGGCATTGGCGTGTCTTGTCACTACGAGTTGATATGCTCCAAGGGTAGAACGCATGTGGTCGACGATATTAGATGGGCGCCGTTGGTCGTTGATGATGCCCCGTCAGTCCCCTACTGTCGTTGGATGGTCTTTAGATCAGACCACCAACGTAGCATCGTGCCATGCAAAAGCGCGGCTACGAGGTTCATTTTCCTTTTATTAACACTGTCCCCAATAGCAGTGAAGTACTCCTCCATACGGGTCAGCCACATCCGAACCGTTGGTCCCTTGCAGGATCAAACGTTCTAGGTGGAGCTGGATAAATTTTGGGTTCGCTCGAGAGTTTGGAATTCCTCTCGACGAGACCCGCTTCTTGTGCGCTTTTGTTACGAAGAGCCTCCATCGCAACGTTGAGTTCTAGGACCAGATGGATATTGACTCCCTTAAGCACGAAGATCCAGTTCGCCATTTCCTCGTTGATCCGCGCTTGTCATCGCATGCCACCTGTCGTTCCCGCTGTCGTCGTCGAGGATGTCAATAGGGATGACTGGTTTACCGCCATTGAGTACACAACTGGATTGGTTGTTGAAACCGTGGGAGTTGATCCATCTGCCACATAGCCTGGAAAGCTAGCATTCACTGACGTTTCAAGGTTCGCGTCCATAGGTATGTTCTGCTCTTCCATTGCCGAAGTCGTCGCTGAAGACTCGCTATTGGTCGTCGGTTGCGCTTGCTTGCCTCACGTCGTACTTGCAAAGTCTTGACATGCAAGATTTGTTGACAGCTTGTGCCAGGTAGTCCTCCATGTGCATAAAGTAGTCGGATGCCTCTTTAGCATTGCTGCCCTCTGATACCAAGTGTTATACCAAACGGAGCATACATGGTGAACGTGTAGAAGTTGCGAGACAGAACACGATTTAGTTTGTGGGACACTCGAGCAATTTATAATTAGAGATAAGTGTACTTCGATGACAAGTGTCGGAATGGCCATACATATATGTACAAGTGTCGAGTTACGAATGAGACATAATCGGGATCGTTGGGTCAATTGTCGAGCGAAGTGTGTCGAGTCGTGTCGCGTCGCGTCGCGTCGCGTCGCGTCGCGTCGTGAGTGGTTGGATTTGAGAAGCTCTGTTGAGAAGTCGGGGAGCTTCGAGGATGAACGGTGAAGATGCAAGATGCATCTTTGTAAATCTAGATTCATCTTGGTGCGTCAAGAAGTTGACCGAAAATTCATGATACTTCTATCGTAGATTCGCGATAGTGGTCGAAGTTGTCGGAAGGTTTGGGAAGATTCACTCGGGGCGAGGGCAGTTGGCTGGTTTGCCCTTGAGCGTCGGAGTGAATATCGTGGTCTCGTGATGCGATGGGCTATTTGTGTAATGACCTAAATGCCTAATCAGTAAGATTTGGGACTCGTGTACGTCTGGTACGTAACAAGAACAGTCCCAGAATGGTAACTGCACTGTTGGGTGGAGGAGCTTCTCATATATTTGTAAGCAATGGCATGGTTTAGAAGCTAGTTTTGTAGAACAAACCAATGGTATTTGAAGGAGAAACTGTCAACAGAAAACTTCGCATCCATGAACTTTGCGAACCACTCTTATTGCAAAAACAATATCTACACAATCTTGTGACGCGGAGAACGTGCCAAATGATCGACCACAAAATCATTCTCGGATGAGATTACTAATATCGGCACAATCCATAAGTGGACTGAAGTAGCGGATCGGTCTACGTCAACATTTCTGGCAAAAAACGACATCTCCCTCTTTTCTACTGGCCCACAACGCAATAGTGATTATAGGATGCAACATAGGAATTTGCGGCAGTCATGAAATGTCAACCGATATCACTAAGCATGGAAAAGAGGTATCTGTCGTGGAGCTCAAGCGTGGCTAATCTACGTGGAAGTGGGAGAATCGGATGTTATCATAACTCCCGAGATGACGATGACAAAATCAACACCTGAGAAATTTGTAGTAGCACTGAAGGAGTTTGCAACACTCATCGAGGAGTTTGAACGAGTTCTTCATGATGAACCATCCCAAGAGCTACCTTGTCATCAAAATATCAATCAATAGATGCATTAAAACTGAGTAGCAGACTGAATGTAAAGGGGACCTATTGGATGAGCGATCACGAGTTGACCAAACTCAAAAAGCAGTTGGACGAGACGAACAGTTAGGGGTTCACCAAACCTTCCATGTCACCATACGTAACACTTATACTTTTTGAGAAAAAGAAATCCGGATAGATGAAGATGTGCATGGAATATGGAGCATTGAAGAACATCACCATAAAAAACCGTTACCATTTTCCACGATCAGATAAACTCTGCGACAAAATCCATGGGGCCTGAATCTTTACCAAAATCGTTTTACGCAACCATTATCACCAGATCCGCGTATCCAAGGAGGGGTCAATAAGGTATTATTTTCTACTAGATACAGGCACTTCAACTTCATGGTCATCTTGCCTGGACTAAAAAATGCCCCCGTAACATTTATGGGGGTGATAGGCAAAATATTCAATCCATATCTTAACAACCTTGTCATCATGTACTCCGACGACATCCAGGGATATTGCACCCCTTAGGAGGACTATGGAAATCTTTAAAGTGTTCTTGAAACTTTGGTTGTCGTTCGATCGAGTTGCTGGGTAACATCATCGGCGGCGGACGGATTACCATTGACACAAAAAGCAGGAAGCACTCGCTGAATGGCCAACGTCCACAAAATTTCAAAGACATCCATGTTTCTTTGGACTTTTGTAACTACTACCGTCTATTCTTGAAGGAGTATGCTTTGGTGTCAGTGCCTCTCTCTTATCTCACTACAAAAACCACATAGGTGAATTGTGAAGATGGCGAACAAGAAGCATTCAACTCTTTGAGAAAGGATGTAACCTCAGCGCCAGCCTAGCAATTGGCTAGTTGAAATATACACTACATTGTGACCACTGCCGCGTCTAATTGAGAGGCTGTTCACGAAGGGTTACAAGGAGTGTTACACGTACAGCAAGACCAAGTTTTGGTTCGACTACCACCACTAGCAACCCCTGCTTGGCGAGTGATTTGCCAACTTGTTGTTCCACCAAACAAGGAGCTGCAAAGAATGCTATCGGAGGAAATCCACAATACCGGTCCAGGTGGACATTTTGGTGAGGATAAGACGCTCAAGAAGCTAGCCAAATACTACTCGCGGGACAAGATGCAGACCAACATCTGAACCTTCTACAAATCGTGTGACATCTGTCAGAGACAAAAAGTATTATCACACGAGGCCACCGGGTGTATTTCAACCCCTACAAGTTCTGATGGAGCTGTGGGCCGACATCAACATGGACTTCTTGACAGGGCTGCCCACCACTCCCGAGGGGTATGACGCCATCCTTGTCGTGGTGGACAGATTTTCTGAAATGTTTCACTTCATCCGACGATGACCACCGTCACCGCAAAAGGAACTGCACGTCTCTGTCTAAAGCAGATTGGCTACACAAGGTGTCACGTACCATCATCAGTAACAGAGACGACGGCTTCACTAACTGTTTCTAGCGCGGATTAATGATGCCTTATGACAGTCCATTCCAGGTATCAATGGTGATCCATCCACAAATTGACGGGCAAACAAAAAGGGCCAAGGAGACGTTGGGACAGATTCTCCACACATTGTGCAAGCCACACGACACTGGTTGGGCAGCCAAGGTATCAATCGCCGAACTCACATAAACCTAAACCAGCTAAATCCCTTTCAAAGTGGTGGACGATAAACTTTCCACCAAAGATTTTGGATGATAGATTATTAGTAACATCATAATGGTTGACATCCACTATAGGGACGTCTCAACTATCTGGGAGGAAACACAGTAGACCCTTGCAAAGACATAAGAAGTCATGAATGGAGCAGCTGACTGACATCGCAATAATGGCGTGTTCAGTGCTGGCAACTGCATCCTCCTGAGCTTAGCAAACATCAAACTCCAAGGACAGAAATTTGCAAAACTCAAAATCTTGGTCGTTATGAGTGTTTGAGATCAACCCAATGCAAACTCCTATTGTTGCTCGACTCTGTGTGTCTGACAATATGGTGATCCATCTTGTCTTTCTCATCAGCAAGCTCAAGCACTACCAAACCCCAGTACAAACTTCCCTATGGAGATGTCGCAGATCTACCTTTCTTACAAATAGACGGGGATACGAAGTGTGTGATAAAAGACATCCTCAGAAATCGATGTCGTGGAAAGAGAACTGCGTATCTGATCAAGTGGCATGGCTACGATGTGGTACACAATAGCTGGTAGCCCTACAAAAACCTTTGAGATGTCAATTACTTGATCGACAGCTATTACCATAATCATCGTTCTACGTTTGGTAATGCGAGGGGATGTCGCGGCTAAAGGGGGGGGGGGGGAAGTGTTACATCCCTGACATACACAATTCCCTAAACTTAGCGAGTGGGTATTTTTGTTCTTACATTCATGACCCACTGTGCAACAACCTTGGGATTCTTACACCGTCCAGCCGATGGCATTTTGGCCACCTGCCATGACCTTTGGTGTTTCTTTCTAGACTGTTTTGACTACTCCGACCACTTTCCAAAATGGTCAACAAATCTGTCATGAACTATATCGATGTTTTGATACTGTTTGGTTGACTTCTCAATGGACGTGGATCTTTACAAAATTGCACATCAATAATATTAAAGCCCGCCAACTTCTGAACAGAGGTTCTCAAAGCAAGCACTCATGGCGTGACCTCGTACGCGGTGCTCAGCTCGAGCGCCAGGGACCTAACATATGTCTCGGTCTCATTCTCGCCATTGTATATATGTGCTTGACTCACTCCAAACTTGTCATTGAACTACACCTACTAATTTATACAGGTTAACAAAGTGCCTCCTTAGTGCTTTATACAAGTTGAGTTTTTGTATAAGTTCCTCTAATTGTCTTTTGTCTAGCATCTCATCCCTTTGAACCACCTAAGTTCCGTTTGGTATAACATTACACGTGCACTCGGCAAGGAAAGATGAATTGGTATGTTTATCTAGGAGCTGCAGAAGCCCCTCCTAGAGAATTGAAGAAGTAACAAATATCGCATTCTCTCGTCATGCAAGCCATTTTATTCACCTCTTGTGACAACTTGACAAACAACCTAAATGATGCTTGGCAAAGCTTTTCTCATGAGGGAATCACCATCACACAAAGATAGCTTGACACGTCGACGGAATATTGTAGAGGCATCAAAGAAGCTTCGGGGTTGGTCGATGTCTTTCAGTCCATGTCGTATGGAAGGGCGTGCAAGAGTTTTAGGCTCACAAGAAAGGTTGTCTATGAATTTTCTCGTAGCAACGCTAAAAGGCTGTATCAACACAGCCAAATGATACTCAAATATGTAAAATACTTTAAAATGGGTATTAAATCAATGCCTTGAACTCCTCCTGCTCCTTCTTTGTGATTCTAACTGACTTGGCATGCCTCCAACAAAGAAGAATAATCAAAACCTCACCAAAAGGCTATAACCATACAAAACGCCTGTTATGTAGAATTTGCATGCAAAATAAATTTGAAACGAATCATTTAAACATAGTTTTGCATACATCGAAGTAAATTGGTGACCACAATGTACAGTTTTTTCCATTTAAGATTTTGCTTTCTTGCTTACGAAACTGAAAACGAAGCGTTTATTACAACATGGTAAATTGCCTGTGCATGTTTGCCTATAAGACCAGGCATCACTCATCAAAGGAGGAGTGATGGAACAATGGGGTCATAGCTTTATTCACACTGATTCTAATCACTTCCCGTTTGTTCAAATAATCATTGAGACATCATAAATCGAGAGGTCAAGGTCTTAAGCCTTGTAACCAAGATTGAAATCGCTGCATTGGCTCTTTGCTTTATGCAATCGCCGTGTTGGCGCGAAAGGAAAAAAGAAAGTAAAAAGGCCTTCATGGCCCTCAATGGCCTCGAGGGCCTCCTAGGACCCAGTGGGTCAACATGAGGCTGGGTGCAAAGTCAGTTGAAAGGCCAGCCATCAATGACCATCAAGTTTAAATTGTGATGGGCCTTGATGGGGTACGCTCCTAGTGACAGGCATTTTGAGGCTGATCATATTTGAATCTCACGCCTTTTTGTTACAGTTGCAAAGGTTTTCTCATGGTAACACGGGTCTAAATTATGTAGTGGATAGTTCTATACACAAAAAGACAATCCATTGGACCTGTTTGCTTAGAATTACCGATCCAAGCGTGATGGTCTCAATGCGAAGGTGGATGTCCGATAATCCTCCCAGGTTTTTATCACTTGATTTTATTTCTCTCCAACACGGCCAACAAATCAGTTAGAAAAGCCTCTATGTTAATATCATCCTTCATGTATGTTTGCATTTGGTCCTCATGGTATGTTTGCAAGAACCGTGCAACATGATCATTTTTTTTACGGATGTCGAAAATGCTTAGTGACCCCACGCACATGCCCATCGATAAATGAAGCACTTGTATACGATTGAACATCCTTCATCATTTTTTGTGCATGGTTCCATGACCAATGAGAACACTCACACATTGGATAAACGACAATGATGATCAAATTAATGAATTCAGGTAGGTTTCATTCACACTTCCACTTTCATTTCGATCAACTCTTTCACCTTCAAATTACCAAACACGGGGGGGCATAAAGCTTCGGTTTGAAATTGCGTAAAGGGGCTGGGCCATTAGTAGGTATGTTCCCCATGAACGCAAGGCAATGCTATGAGCAGGACCTCCAAGAACCACTCCTCAACCAACCAATCCATCACTCTCCAACCAGTTTCCATGTCGACGTTGGCTTCCTTGTGCACCATGCTTTTCTGATCTATGATGTCCTTGAAAAGCTCCACCTTCACCTTAAGCCCATCAATACCTTAGTTTCTTTTTCCGTATGATGCACCCGTACGAGAGTGTGATGGCAACATTTGCTTTTATTGGGACCTACATGTTGCACCCACTATGCTCCTAGAAGAGTGTGATGGCATAAGAAGCATAATGGGTGCAACATGTAGGTCCCATCACACTATGCTCCTAGGAGAGTGTGATGGCAACATTTTCTTTTATTACCACGAGCACAAGTCGCACCGTCTAGTGTTTTTTCTACTTCTTACACTGTAATTGTATCATGGAGAAACCAACAGGTGAGAAGGACAACTATAGTCCTTTGCCTTGTGATGGTAATAACATTGGGACCTACAAGTGGGGTGCGTACTTCCAATACACTTCACTTTTTAGCAAATGTATCATCAAAAGTATTGCACTAATGCCACACCCACGTGAAAACAATGCATCATACCTCTGTGCAAAACCAACCACTCATGGACCAATCTTTATGCATGCACCATCCATTCTGACTAAAGGCCTTGTGTATGCCAAAACAAGAGCAAAGCTGGATCCATCCGTTCCAAAAGTAAATCATGTGTTGTATATTCTAACCGCGCCATTAGGAAATCTATTGCCGCCTATACTTTCATCAAGCCCCACGCCATCCACATCCTTTGTGAGCCTAAATTATTTTGCACTTGCCTCAATCCTTCCTCTGTCCATCCTGGGTGCTCCTCTAGTACCATAAAAAATAATGACAAGGTAGACAATATCCATAGCTATCGCACGTCTTGTGACACTCGCACTAACAACATTACAAGCGACCCCCACATCATTAGTCATTCTCACTTCCATTTTGTCCACATCAACAATGATAGCAATAGCTCTAATTGCCTCCTCTATTTGAACTGGAGGCCATGTCCTATTAGCCCTTGCTTTGTCCAAACTGTCCACAAGCAACACTGGAATGCTTAAAATTGGTGGACTTGGAAGGGGCTTCGAGCACCACGAAAACCATGTTAGTCTTATGCAAGTAGCTAGTACTCAAGAGGCTAGATAGAAAGGTTGTACAACAACATCCAATGAAGTCAACACTCCATTCATGTGTGTGGAAAAGCTTTCATTCATTCAAACTATGGAGTCGCTTGGACAACGTTCTTACTACGTGGACGCTCGCATTTGGCTTGATGGGAACAAAGCGGTGGACCATTAAACCATAGAACGTGGAAGATTTATATGTCCCAAGAGAAGTGGGAGGAGGTTATGAAGATCATCCTACAACAAGGAAAGAATGAAGGAAAAAGCCTTTCGTGGTGTGACATTGCAACAATTGTTTTTTTCTTTCTTATCTGACAAGGATTGTGGCGATGATGATATGTTTAGTGACCGATTTCTACCCGATGATGACAGAGAATGACCACATAAATGTTAATGGTCGGCATGTCCTAGTGCCTGATGATTTCGTTTCAAAGAACAATTCTATCCCGTCACCGATGAAAAAACCCGGATTCCACCCACCTACTAGCCAAACTCCGGATGGGCTAACTTTCTGAATTCTCAACCAAATCGAGCAATTGAAAGCTCAAAACTGCATGGCAAAATCCAGGGAGTCCAGATCTACAATGAGATCTGACATCCAACCACTTCCTAGTGGTCGAACCAGGAAAACGGCAAACGGAATCCATGGCAGGGGCATTTTTTGACAATGATTTGTATTGATGACTCGATGGATGTTGACACCACCAATCTCCTTGCTGCCATGTGCAAAAACTCAAGCATGCACAGGGACCACATCCGCTGCCTTGTACAGATTCTCTGTCCATTGTCCGCTCTCCATACCTGCTCATTGTAACTGTCACTATCACCTCCCTTTATTCTTAAACGTCAACCTACCTCATCATCAAACTATCCCCATTACTAAGTTATCCTCATCTATATCATTATTCATTATTTTAGTGGATGTAATTCCAAATGCTCCTTGTCTTGTTGCTCACCTTTCATTTGTTCGTTCATATGCTACAGTGATGAAAGGTTTTTGAAACTAGTTGTGACTGAGTTTTTCTGGCTGGAGGGCTGCCTGCTATGCAAAAACATTTGTTTTGTTGTCTGAAACTTTGGTTATGGAAACGCTGTACTCGTTATCCATTAGTAAACCATAGCAAATGGTGGCAATGTCTCGATCACTGAAATTGCATGTCAATGTTCTCATGGTGATGAGGATGTTGTGAATGACACTGGATGAATCAGCCACATAGCTATTGAAATTGGTGCAAAGGCAGGATAGGGCAAGGAAGCGCATCTCCCGACCCATTAGTTGCATTTCACAATGGTGCATGTGGTATCAATGACCACAACAAAATATCCATTGGAATATGAGTGCCCCTAGTGGCAAATGTATACTATGTGGATATTTCTTTAGTAAAAATGATCAATAAAACCCTCCCCAATTCCTGGTTGCAACACATATGACGAGTCTATAACTCATCGCAACAACTAGTACCCATTATTTTACTACATCCTCAAGTTATGTTGCCCATTATTGGTCCTCACCATGGCAACTGAGGATGCCAGTTGGTTTGGATTGATCTACGTGTGTGGATGCATGGTTCACGTCAAATACTTCCTTCTTGGTCTCTTGGAAGTATGAAGAGGCATGGGATGAAGGCATGGACAGAGCTAGTAAGTCAAACGTGCATGGGTTCCGATTTTCCATGCCCCAATCTCCACCCCCATCCCCTCGTCAGACACCACAAGAGGGTGAAATGCCTGCACCCCTTTTGGTTTCAAGGCTCTCCCCGACATGGCTACTACTTCCATTCCTTGGTTTTTCTCCCAAGGAATTTTCGTCAGCAAAGCCAGGAAGATGGGACATCCCTATGAGAATGTTGATCAAATTTCAAAATGTGAGAGGATACAAGGCAGCGACTGATGTATTTACAACATCGTGTTCTCTTGCACCTGGATGGGTATTCAGAGGCATGCGGTAGTAAATCTCTACGTGGTCCTTTTGGTTGAAGATGAATCTCTCCAAGTGTCTACTCCATTCTTCCCTTCCATGTTATGGGAAGTAGGCATGGGTAGAGGACTGAAATTAGAGCAAACGGAGTAGTCTACATGTGATGTGGAGGGGAAATTTATCGTGTTGTTTCTAGCACATGAGCTATCTATAGCATGAGAGGATCAAGATGGTAAAAAATAGATCCCCCTCCTGTATGTACCACCCACCTAGAGGGGATACCTTAGGCTCCTCTTCCCATAAAACTGCCCTCCACTTCTCATATTTGTACCTCTCTTTCCCTATGCTCTTCTGGTTCCTGCCATCATCCTTTGCCATCATAATCCTTGACGTGAACACAAAATCTCAGCACATACACAGTAGCCTCCATTGCACGCGTAGTCCAGTCTTTCTTTGAGCCGTGGTTTATGTGCTACTAGTACTTGGAAGGCGCCAAAATCCTCCATTTTCCCATGTCAGGAACAAGTGTCCCTTTGGATGCTTGTCCCCGTGGGTAAGAAACATATGTTGATGGTGGCAAGAACCATCCCTCTTGCAAATGGATGGGTGTTGGATTGGAGAGGAGAAAGTGGCAAAGCCCTGCAATCTCCCTTCCAGTCTTCCTCCAGCATTGCGTGGATCTCCCTACTCTTTGTGAAAGAGGTGGCATATTTTTAGCATCCTTTTTTCAACCACTATGTGCATAGGAAATTGGCCAACCATGTCAAACAAACCTAATGAGGTCGACACAAAATTCTTCTCCAAATGGGCCCCCAATAATGAAACCGGGTTGTCCATCCTTGTTGACCTGAATTTGAGAATTGCAAGAGCTTCGATTTGTAACTTGAATCACTCAAAACGGTTAAGCGTGGAGGATGCTAGGTGAAAAAATGTGGCAGCCATGGCGCGGGTTTCGACACTAAGTGTCGAGGCCTATCAGAAAAGAGAGAGGAGGAGCAAAGCACAAGTTTTCGTGCTTCACTCCACCCGGCCGAGCACCAAGGCCTGCCGGCCGAGCGAGCTCGCTCTCGCTAGTCGAGGGCAAAACTCGCCCCTAAACCGATTTTTCGGTCAACTGCCCCTCGAGGGCAAACCTAGGCTACGCTATCCAAAATCAAAGGACTATTCTAGGTCTATCTGCATTCTCATCAAGTATGTCACTTCAAAGCCAAAGACTAATATGGGTTTGGTAGCACCAAGTGGACCAAAAAAGAGAATGTCGCATGGACACGCGACTGAGTTGGAGCCGAGGCAAGTGAGTCACGAGCTGCAGCATAAGGAGAGAGCTACGTCTGGAGCGTGTGAAGCACGTGCTCATCATGCGTCGTCTCCAGTCTCATGGCCGGCATGCCCTGCGCACTCACATCCACACAGAGGAATATGTACACGGATTAACACGTCCCCTTGGATGTGAGTGCTGTCGGCATGCAACCGAGTTGGTCAAGTTGAGAGGTAAGGTTTGATGAGGGGAGAGCTTTGGTGAGGATGTCTGCCAACTGAGCGACTCCCGCAATGGGGCACACTTGAACAGCCCCTGCTTCAACTACTTCTCGCACGAAGTGATGCTTGACACTGATATGCTTAGTGTGTGGGTGCAGTACACCGTCGTTTTGTGCAATCCGTCGTGCTGCTGACCCGTCCCTGAACAGTGGTATGGCATGTGCAGTCAGACCCAATTCTTCAAGCAACCATCCCAGCCATATGGCTTCGCATGCAGCCTCATCCAATGCCATGTATTCAGCCTCAGCCACACTGATTGCCACAAACGACTGTTTAGCACTCCTCCATGACACTGCCATGCCGCACACACGGAAGACGTACCCCCCTCGACTGCATGCAACACGATCTCGTGCATAGTCACTGTCACAATACCCGTCCAAGAGTGGTGCTGAAGAGGGAGAGATGACAAGGCCAACCTCGGTAGTGTCCAACACATAACGCAGCAACTTCAACAAGGCCTTGTGATGACTACTGCGGGATTGATGACTGACTGAGCCAAGGTGTTGACAGCACATGCAATGTCAAGCTGTGTTGTGGATGCCAACTAGGAGAGACTGCCTGTGATCTGTCGATAGAGTGTTGGATCACTCTCAGGTCCGTGGTCTGTGGTGCGTGCGTCAAGCAGATGTGCATAGACGTCCGGCCTCATGCGTGACTCTTGACGTCGCAAGTGTTGAACAAGGTGATGAAACCGTGCAGTCAGATGAGCAACAAAGCGTCCTCGATGCAGGGTCAGTGTGCGTGCGGGTCTATCTCGTGTGGTGGTCATACCCAAGAGACTGTGTGCTTTGCCAAGATCAGTCATGTGATAGTGCGCAGTGAGTAGTGACTTTGTCTGTGAGATGAGTGCGAGTGAAGGGGAAAGAATCAACAAATTGTCCACATAGACAAGCAATGCAATGGGCTCTGTTTCTTGCCATTGCAAGAACAGAGACGGGTCAGAGATGCTTTGGGAATACCCACCACGTTCTGGAGTGCGCCGAATTTCTTTGTTCCAACATCTGGGAGCTTGCTTCAACCCATACAGTGCTTTCAACAACAACCAAACACGATCAGTTCCATCCTCAAACCCTTCAGGTTGCTTCACATACATCATTTGGTGTATTTCCCAATCGTCGTGTGGCGCCACGGCCAGCAAGGTCCGGCTGGTGCCATACTTGCCGATTGGGGCGTATGTGTCTGTAAAATCCTGTCCAGGGATCTGATGAAACCCTTTGGCGACCAGACGAGCCTTGTATTTTTCAATCATGCCTGCCAAATTCCTCTTGAGTTTGAACACCCATTTCAGATCAATTGCTTTTCGCCCTAGAGGCAGTGGCACGAGTTGATACACATCATGTTCCAGAAGTGCATTCAATTCTGCCGCCATGGCAATTTCCCACTGTGCTGCATCTGGTCGTTCCCTGGCTTCTGTCAGTGTGAGCGGTTCTACAACTGTGGAGTCCACAGGGGTAGGCCCAACAGTATGATAGAACTGTTTGTAGTCCACGCGTGCAACTTTACGTGCAGACCGGCGTAGAGGCTCAGTGACTGTGGGACGAGACTGTGTGACAGTTTCTCTTGGAGGGACACGTGCCAAGCCAGGTGGTGAGAGCAGTGTGTCTGATGCTATGCTGGCTAGGTCACTCGGTGTTAACAGAGCTGTGGGAACTGGGGATGCCACATGTGCACCGTGCGATTGTCGTGCAGCAGGTGTTTTGTGACGCACGGGACGAGACACAAAGACAGGTACACTCACATATTCCGGGTACTGGTGTGGAGATGGAATATGCGGGACATGCCGAAGGGTGCGAAACGTCTTGTATGGCATGTGTTCTAGAAATGATGCATCTCGACTTTCCACAAAGCAATGACTGGTGATGTCCCAGAACCTCCATGCCTTGGAGGCATGGGACACGCCCACAAACACACACCATCTGCCACGTGGACTGAGTTTGTGATCTCTCTAAGGTTGTGCAAACCACACGCAAGCCATTGTTCCCCAGACCCGTGCCGGTCTTAATTCTGCCTTCTCTTGAAACCAGCGCTCCCAGGGCATCACTGATTTCAGCAATGGGCCCTGGGGAATGTGATTCCAAACCCATGTGATGTACTTGACCGCCTCTTCCCAAAGCCCAAAGGACAGGCCAGACTCCCCAAGCAGTGTACGCAAGGCATCTCCTAGGGTCCTATACCATCTCTCTGCAACCCCATTTTGTTGGGGCATGTAGGGAGCGGTGGTCTGATGTTCTATGCCTCTTTATTTTAGTTCAGAGGTTAGAGATCCGAGGAATTCTCCACCTCTGTCCGTACGCAGTTTCAACAGTTTTTGCTTTGTTTGACATCCCGCTAGTGCTATCCATTTAGCAATAGCACGCTGTCTCGCCCGCGTCCCCAACCTCTGCCGACCTGGCCTCCACGACGACCTCCACCTCCATAACCTCCCTGTCCTGCCATGGCTTGTAGAGCTCCAGGTCCCTGATGTGTGAAGGCAGTGGCACTAGAGGGTCCAGCCTCTCGATCCTTCCCCCAGGTATGTCCTCGTAGTTCCTCAATTCCCCGAACACCGTTGACAGATCGGTGCTTTTGATGTCGGCTACTCGAAGACGCCGCAGCAGGTCACGGCAAAACTCCTTGTACGGCTCGCGGAGATGAAGCAGCACCGGATCAAGCCACTCGAGGACGGTGCAAGGGGCACCCAATCCCAAGATCTGACGCCTGATGTCCATCGCCGCATCCCAATACTAAACTATAGGTGCATCGGGCTTCGGATAAAGACGACGAAGCTTATCACGAAGTGTGATGACCAGTGCCATGCCCTACTCCTCCTTGTGCGTCACCAAATGCTGCTATGCCTCAGTAGGACGGGGAGCTCCACTGCGAGGGTTGTTTGATTCCTCTCCTCTCCCGCCACACCTAAACTGGCGAATGGCGTAAGACTGGTCATCGGGTGGAGCCCGCGTGAGAGCATTGAAAGCATGGAGGAGGGTATGGTCCTCCATCTCCTCTGACAGTGGGCGGAGGTAGAGCTCTTTGAGCCCATGCTCGGCCGCCCATGCTAGGAACACGTCTTTCCATGCAAGGAAATCCCGTGTTCCAAGTGGTGGCGGCGTCAAGTCCTTGTGGAGTGCAATCCTGTTGAGATCACCCCATGTCACTGCTGCTGCTGAGGTGGCTGAGTATGCACTCCCACCGCCCTCATTGCTACGACGAGGTTCACCGTCCCTCGCGGATCCTACACCACTCATCGTCACTGAGTTCCTCTCTTCACTTCTGATTTCTGGGCACAGAGTCTTAGCGCCCCCTCTACCTCTGCTGTGCGCGACTCCTTACAGGGATCACCAACGGTCTCGCGGCCGTGGTGTCCACCCTTGCCGCCGCTTCTTCGTTTCTGTGCCTTCCTTTGGCCTCGCAGGCCCTAGGCACCTTAGGACGCTTTGTCCTAGCTCTGCATTGCCCCTAACGGCCTAGGTTGGCAAAATCACGACTTTTCCTCTCGCGGCCATTTTGGACATCTCTGGATTTCTCCCTGCTCTCGCAAGCGCAGGCCTTTGGATCAGCTCTGATACCATGAGAATTTCAAGAGCTTCGATTTGCAACTTCAATCGCTCAAAACAGTTAAGTGTGGAGCATGCTAGGTCAAAAAACGTGACAACCATGGCGCGGGTTTTGACACTAGGTGTCGAGGCCTAGCAGACAAGAGAGAGGAGGAGCAAAGCACGAGTCTTTCGCGCTTCGCTCCACCCGGCCGAGCAGCGAGGCCTGCCAGCTGAGGGAGCTTGCTCTCGCTAGTCGAGGGCGAAACTCGCCCCTAAACCGATTTCTCGGTCAACTGCTCGTCGAGGGCAAACCTAGACTACGCTCTCCAAAATCAAAGGACTATGCTAGGTCTATCTGCATTCTCATCAAGTATGTCACTTCAAAGCCAAAGACTAATCTGGGTTTGGTAGCACCAAGTGGACCAAAAAAGAGAATGTCGTATGGGCACGCGACTGAGCTGGAGCCGAGGCAAGTGAGTTACGAGCTGCAGCATAAGGAGAGAGTTGCGTCTGGAGCGTGTGAAGCACACACTCATCATGCGTTGTCTCCAGTCTCATGGCCGGCATGCCCTACGCACTCACATCCACACACATGAATATGTACACGGATTAACAGAATTCAGCAACGGTTAGTATGTCTATGAAAGGGGTCAATGTTGTCTTCCTTTCATGACTACCAATCAAAACCATTGATTATGCAATAGCATGGTGTCCATTCACGTGGGCGTCATGTTTGTTTTGGAATGTTAGAATAAAATCTCAGAATTAGAGTCATGGACACCGTGTTGGAAGGCCAAGGGAGTATTTTGCATACGTGGTACAAGGAGTGGTAGGCAGGAGTGACTAAAAGCACACAAATTTATTCCCGAACCTCATGTGATCTCAATTTTCATTGGCATGCAAAATCTTGTGCCTTTCTTCCTTTTCCACCTTACACTCCCTTTGTTAAATCCACACTTTTTAGCATCAGTCTTCTCCCATCTGTCATCATGCTCCATTGGCTCCATGTTCTTTTGCCCATCAACCGCCATTTCCAAGTCTTCAATTTTGTTCCTTGATTTTTCATATGGGACCCCGTGTAAGATAAAGCAGCAAACAGATAGGTCAAGCTAACCACACAACCTGTTTTCATGCTTACCTCACTGGTTCTTTTACAACTACATCCATCTTCCAATTCCGAACTGCAGTAAAATGTGTAGATAATAGATTGATGACATCTACTGACCATGAAGGCAGCTACCAAGGCTCCTCGACCATCAAACTACCTATGCCCCACATGCCCAAAACAATGCCACTCACTATCAAGGTTACTTAGTAGTCCTTATTCCTATGTCCTAACTCCTCATAATTCTTCCCCGTAGTGGTTTTGAGCCCTTGTGCTATATTCATGTTCACCTCCTCATGTTTTTTCCTTCTCTTCTATAGTGCACCGCTTGTGCCACGTGGCTAGAGTGGGGGTCCCTGACTTGTGGGCGGTTAGATGGGATGGCTTGAGGGTTGGAGACCCTTAAGCTCCGCAGTTTTGACCTAGTCGGCCAATGATTCATCCAATCCGCTACATTGGTATGAGAGTGTCAGGATTTGAGTCTGACATGTGGATGCCGAGGGTGGCTCACTCCTAGGGGGGGGGGGGGGGGGGAGGG
>SZWC01015930.1:22105-33087 GCA_023375785.1 Penium margaritaceum | reverse complement strand
CCCCCCCCGGGGGGGGGGGGGGGGAGTGAAGCGCACAGCCAGCCCCATGTGGCTCAGGCGGGGATCCCTGGCCTGTGGGCAGTTGGACGGGAGACCCTCAAGCACCACAATTTTGGCCTAGCCAGCCAAGGATTCCGTCCAGTCCAATACATCTTCAATATTAACGGATGGCGGGTCTCTCTAGAGAGGATATTCCCTCTTCTCTGTTGGTTTCACATAATCTAGGTATTGTTAGAAGTGTAGTCCAAGTTTTTCAATAATTCCCATCCCTTGGTTACATCCGTGACCTCATACAAGTCGTCTTTGTTGGAATCCCCCATTATCTCATGCCTCCAAGTCTAGATCCAACCCCACTTTCCAATCTTTAATTAATTCAACAGGCGGCAACTGGCATGCATGACACGAGGTAGGGGAATGGCCTCCGTGTATTTCCTCTATTGGTTTCGTATCCATGGTTTTTAGCGCAGCATGTCGGATAATAGTAACTAGAAGGATGTGACCTAGTACCTTGGTCTATCTCCGTTGCTCAGCTTTCTACATCACATATTTTATGACTTTTCCACGTCCTCCACCCTCTCGCATATCCAGATATCCTCTCCCTACTAGTGTAACTGGACTGGGTTGGGAGAGTGGATGGAGGATTTGTTAATGAGGTAAATGAGGGAAACATCGTGATCCCTTTCACATTGTTTTTAGTTAAGGGATATGAATGGAATGAACTCTGAAATCTTGTTGTGTTTTTTACTACCACTTTGTTCAAAATCTAATTGAGCATTTGGTTAAACCACTATATGAGCCCAGCTTCTCCATGGTTACTACAGAAGAAGTTTTTCTGGTTTTTCAGCCAACTATTGCATGGTGACCACTCTCATTCAAAATGTTGATGGTTTCCAACCTAGCACAATCCACGGTGAGCAGGCATGTACTTAATGGAGATGCTTTGTATGTCCTAGTATTGGCATATATTTTGAAGGCATTGACTGCATTAAGAGTTAGCTTTATCCTCTTTGTTGGCCTATAGTTCTCCAAATAATTTATAGCTAGCCAGTGGAATTGTCCATCAACCACCATCAGTCATATGTGGGCCTCAACCTGAATCTTCACACACAACTCAGTGCATGCCGGGTACGTCATCATCCACACCTTCATGTCCCATCACATCTCATGGCACGAAGAGTTGGGAGGCAAGAAAGGGATGGAACACTTCCAACCAACATGAGTAGGCATTTCTTTGTGCCAGTTGGTCATTGTTGTGTGGTCTATAAATATTACCTCAAGTATTATTCCGTTGTGCTAAAAAACGTGGCCAAACAAGGAACTCGGGTACCAAGGACACACCTACATCCTCCTCCTCACCTTGTAATCATACTTAGAGTTGGATATTCAGCTTCACATGTAATCAAGTAGATGATTTCCCAACATTGGATTCGACCATCCAACAGAAGTGGAGAGCACAGAAAACTGCTATTCCATCCCCTCCTCCATGGGTTTAGCATAATGTCTCTCCAAATCCTCCCTTGCCACGTAACCAGTTTCATTCCAATCCTACCCTTGTTAACAACAACAATAGCAACATGTGTGGATAATCGTCTCAAATGACCCCTCTTCTTAAATGTCCTAATACTCAGCTTTGCAAGCTTCTATCGCCACTGATTTGCACCAGATCCATATCCTTCTCCTTGGGATCGGAGTAAAAAATGCAGGATGGGTGGTTGTTTGTAACCTTGCTAATGATTTGTGACTGCCTCGTGGAGACCATGTTGTTGTTGTAGGCTAGACGATACTAAAGGTACTTTGGACACTTCTTATCTCACCCCAAAGGGTAATACAAGAATTTTCTCATAATGTACAAAACTTGAGTGTGATAGAGGCATTGTGCGGGTATTTATGTGGGAAATGGAGGAATTTGATTCATGAATAATTTCAGAATCTATGTTGTATATTGCACCGGTTGAGTATGAGAAAGGTGGTGGTGTTCATCCCCAAGGACCAAGGCTCAACTCCGGGAAGACAAAAACAGGTCAAAGAGCACCTTCATGCCCACGTGATCAATTAATGAAGGCTCTTTGATGACAAAGGGTAACTTGGAATGCTACTCCAATGTCTTGTTGTGAGCCAAGGTGCTTCAGAGGTTTGTAACCTCTCATGGTGGTGCCACCAATGGCTGTTTTTTATAATACATGATAGTGACCGTATCTTGCTTATCAACCATGGAAAGAAGCCATTGTTTGTGCATTAAAATCTGAATCAGGTAATGTAAATTATCACATGTGATTATTGATAGGATTTTTTTCCATCTATAATCATTCACATATTTGGTAGAGCCACACACGGCTTGCCCACTTTGGGTTGCATATGATGTGTTGTCATGTACAACATCCTATGATCCTAGATGGCAAAACATCCTATCCAATAATCATAGGCACACATGGCTATATACTAATACTTGGAGAAGTACATGGATTTTTCCTCTTCACCACCCATGCCCCCACATTTTCCTAGTATGATTTCATCATTTGGCTTGTACTGATAATTGTGTAACAGCTTTCCTGTATTGAATGTCTTGGGGCCTTCACCATTCGGTTGAGGTGAGCACACCTCACCCAATGTGTACTTGGTGTGAGAGAAACAATTGGCTCAAAGACACAAATTTATGTGTGGTAACCTCCTTTGTTCAGCATCAACTGACATTCATCTTGTCTCCTTCATAGATCCATGTCGAGCACAAACATGCTCTCCAATGGTAAGGCATTGAGGAAGATATACTACAAAAAAAGAGGAGTAGCTACAGCACTATAGGAGCTCCTTACAACATGAAGGCCAAGATAAAGACCTTGTAGAGGAAGAGCACGCATCCCTTCCATGGGCCTGCAAAGCGACCCATGGCACTTGATACCACATCTTGGTCAAAATTTCGAGAGGATGGAGGTTGGAGTTGTGGTGGACGTACCTAACCAGTCTAAGCCTGAGTGATGCATCCCATGAAAGAAGGATAGAACTGCATCACATACCTGGATTTTTGGAATATAGTTGCATTCAAGCACCATTAGAATTATGCCAAACCGAGCGTAGATTGTGAACAGGTAGAAGTTACAAGGTAGAACAAGGTCTAAGAATTTGGGACACCTGAGTAGTTTATAACTAGCGATAAGTGTACTTCGATGACAATTGTCGAAATGATCAAACACATACATAAAACTGTCAAATTACAAACGAGGCACAGTCGAAGTCGTCGAGTCAATGGTCGAAGGACGGGTGTGGAGTCGTGTTGTGAGCTGTTGAATCGAGAAGCTCTGGCAGCCTCCTGCCAGGGCAATCAGGGGGCTTCGAAGATCGTCGGCAAAGGTGTGAGGTGCATCTTCATAAAATTTGATATTTCTAGATACGTCAAGAAGTTGAACGAAAGGTTGTGACACTTCTGGCGATGATTCTCAAAAGTTGTCAAAGTTATCAAAACATGCGAGAAGTATTTCCAGAGGGCGAGTGCACCTGGCCAAAAAGCCCTCGACCATCAAAGTGAAAATCGAGTCTCGCTGTACGGTGTGCTAATTTTGAAATGACAAAAATGCCCACTTGAAAAGACCAGGGGCTCATGTACGTCCAGTACGCAACACTTCCCTCCCCTTCTAGTCGCAATGTCCTGGCGTGTGCACATATGTGTCAGGAATCTTTCCTGGCGTGCTCTGATCCACCTAAGTGTCCACAGCTGCTTAGAACAAAGAGACTTCCAAGGGAAGTGTGTGCATTGGGTCGCCACAACACCAAGGGAGCATAATTCTGGCAAAATGCAGGTTGCAGAAACTGAGAAAGGCTGAAGGCCATTAATGGTTAGTTTTTTTGGTGAGATTACATCAGATTCTTACAGTCTGTGATCTGAGATTTGCAGCGCATCCAAGCACGCCCAAAACGGAGCAGTAGATCCCCTGCTACGGCCGTTGGAGTAACCCACGGTGGAGCCGCTCACCATGTCCACGAACGGGAGTGACAGGAGGCGCTGCCATGGTGGCCTGTCGAAGCGCCCTTCCTGGCCCTCCAACATGGGAGGAGGCTTTCCCTGGTCCAGGAGACCTCCCACGTCCCTTCCTTTGTGGCCCACGTGCCTTTGGAGCTCATTTAAGTCGAACGCGGACCACTGGTGGTGGAATTATCCCGTCACCGATGTCAGAACCCAGATTCCACCCACCTACTACCCGAACTTTGGATGGGCCTAACTTTCTGAATTCTCAACCAATTCGAGCAACTGAAAGCTCAAAACTTCATGGACAAATCCAGGGAGTCTAAAGCTGCAATCAGATGAGACATGCAATCACCCTCTGGTGGTCGAACCAGGAAAAAGGCAAACGGCATCCATGGCAGGGGCACTTTTTAACAATATGTGGCCCGGTGATGGCTGTAGTATCCGTCGATCAGATGATCGACGTTGCGGAGGTTGTCATTGGGTTCCTAGCTATTATGCATGGCATTGTAGTCATGCCACATGACAAGATATTGTCGATTTGCCATGTCATCAATGGTCGAGGATGTCCTCCATGACGTACATTGTGTCCTCGTCCACTTGAACAGGAGGAGGGGGAGGTACATCCCTGCTAAGGAAGTCTCTTAGGGGTCCCAATAGTGCTTGATTCTGCGAATGTGGAACACCGGGTGAACTTGCATAGTGTCGGGGAGTTCGAGTCATGCAACCATGGGGGTTTGCATGCGCTCGATCTCAAACGGTCCCAACCATCAGGGTTTGATTTTCAAGCAGTCGGCTTCGTGGAGGATGATGTTTGCCGAGCTGAGAAGAACTTTGTCATTGGCGGTGAACACATCGTCGCTGCAATGTCAATGAGTTACTTGTTCCATCGCCGCCTGTGTCTTCACGAGTGTCTAACCGTGTTTTATTCCAGATGGTGGAGAAGTCGTGGCGTTGAACATCAACCACGGGAATGTTGCTCTCGCTGTGACGTTCGGCTGGTATGGCGGGAAGTTTGTTATAAACCACTTCAAAAATAGTTTTGCCTATTGCGGTGGATATTGCCAAGTTATATGCAATTTTGGCGGTCGGAAGTTTTGTTGCCAAATCCGTTGCGTGTGGTTTGCATAATGTTCAAAGAAGTTGTTCGAGCGTATGATTGGTCCACTCGGTTTGGCCATTAGTTTGAGGGTGGAATAACATTGAAATATGGATCTGACTACCGTAACACGTCATCACTTTGTGCCAAAAATGGCTGGTGAGTCGACCGTCTTTGTCGCTCGTGATGGTTCTTCGCACGTTGTGTAGCCGTGTAATATTATTTAGAAACATCCATGTTGTTCCTTCTATGGTGATGGTGGTCGTTGTCAGAATAAAGTGAACATCTTCGAAAATCTGTCGACAACCATGAGGATTGCGTCATATCTCTTGGGTGTGATCGGTAGTCCAGTGATGATGTCCATGGAGATGTTGGTCCACGGTTCCGTCAAAATAGGGAGTGAATGCAGAAGTCCAGGTGGCCGTGTACGATATGATTTTTGTCGCTGACACGTGTTACATGATTTACAACAGTTGGCCACATCGGTTTGCATCTTGTCCCACCATAAGTATTTTGCCAGCTTCTTCAGGATCTTGCCTTCTCTGAAATCTACACCTAGACCGGTATCATGGCATTCTTCGAGCAGCATGCAGCAAAGTTCATCGTTCGGGGGAACAATCACCTGGCGAGTGAATATTTGCTGCCAGTAGGGTCCGTCGTACCAGAACTTTGCCTTGTCGTACCCGCGATGCCGGTCGTAGCCTCGTGTGAATAACTGCTCGAGATACAAATCTCATTGCAGTTGAAATGTCGCTGCCTTAGCCATCAAGTCTGGTCGGTGGCCGAGTGCATCCGCGGGATTGGTTTTTCCCGGTCGATAGTCAATATTGTACTCAAACCCGGATTTGAGGAAGTCCATCCATGGGGTTTGACGTCAACTGGGGTTCGGCCGTATCTTCAAATATTTCAGTGCATGATGGTCGGTGCGTATGACGCATCGGTGGCATTCAAGATAGCACTACCATGTCTTAAGTGTGTGTACTACCGCCAGCATCTCCTTCTTGTGTAGGGCGTAGTTGAGTCCGATCCACACAACCTTCGTGACATATACATGACCAGTTGTTCTCCACTGCCGTGATCTTGTAAGAGAACCGCGCCAATGGCTCAGTTGGAGGCGTCCGTAGCCATGATGTAGTCGGCCATTGGATAGGCTAATTGTAGGGTTGGTGCCGAGGTCAGAGCATTTTGCAAAGCGGTGAATGCTTCTTTTTTGTTGTCATCCCACTGCCACTCGTTTTCTTTTCGAGTGAGATTGGAGAGAGACGCTGACACTCATGAGTAATCCTGTACAAAACGCCGGTAGTAATTGCAGAATCCGAGAAAGACTTTAACATCTCGGATATTAGTCGGTGTCAGCCAATTAGCGACTGCGGCCACTTTTTTTTATCTATGGTGATCCGTCCACCGTTGATGATGTGACCCAAAAACTCGATCGTTTTGCAACATTTTTCTCTTTTTGTAAAACTTTGAGAACCTTTCAAAGATGTCCATCATTCGCCTCTGGGGTGCAGCTATACACCAGGATGTCACCTAGATATACCATGACAAAATCATTCATCTAATGGCAAAAACGTTGTTCATTACCACCTCGAACATCGCCAGGGTATTCACGAGTCCAAAGGACATAACCATAAACTCAAATTTCCCGTAGCGTGTTGGGAATGCCGTCTTCTCTATGTCGGCGTCTGCCACGTGGATCTAGTGATAACCGCTGTGTAGGCTGATTTTGGTACATGATTGAGCTCCTCAAAGTTGGTCGAAAATGTTGTCGGCTCGGAGAAGAGGGTAGCGGTTCTTGATGGTAGCGTCGTTCAACGCCCGGTAGTCTGCGCACATTCGCATTTCATAGGGTTTATTTTTCATAAATAGTACCAGTGCTACGTATGGTGACGTGGATGGACGGATGGAGCCCTGGCCGAGCATCTCGTCCAGCTGCATTTTTAGCTCGGTCACCTCATGGCCGCTCATCCAATAGGCCCCTCAAATTGTGGGTCTGCTGCCTGGTTTTAACTCAATATAATGGCCGATGTCACGTTGAGTTGGTAGGGTTTTTGGGATTTTGTCGGGGCAGACGTCCGCAAGCTCTCTGATGAGAGGTATGAGCTCCTTGAGAACCATCACAAACTTTGTTGATGCCGATGAGGCCGATGAGGCTGATGAGTCAACTGCTACCACTTTTACATCTTCCACTGGCTCGATATGTACGAGCCACACACAAGCTCCTCGTCGGATACAATGCTTGGCCACGTTGAGCAGTATCGGCTGCACATGTTGTCGCTTCTTGGTCGTTGTGGCTTCCTTTGCTACTTCCACCTCTTCTATCTCTACAGTCGTCTTCTGCCCCACGTAGTGAAGTTGTAGTTGATGTCCACGTAAACGTTTCCAACCACTATTCCAATCAATTTACAAATTATGATGGTATAGGAAATCTTGTTCGAGAATGATTTTGGTGCTACTCATTAAAGATGACCTCCATACCATTACATCCTGCAAGTATCCCACTTGTAGACGTATTGGTTATTGGAGTCTCCGTATCTGTGATATCCAAGGGTGATGTCCTATTTGAGATCGTTATTGTAGTTAAAACAGAGTTCACTGGGGGTGATGTCTGCACCAATGATCGTCTCGTGGAATCTCCGCGTGTACTATACCGCGCTAACCTCTTGACAGAGACGCTGTAGCTTTTACCGAGCATCGGAATTCTCATTCAGTCATCCAAAACGTGCAAGCATTGCACACGAGAATTTGCTCCGGTCCGTTGGTGGTGTCAGCACGTCTTGCCACTACGGGTCAATCTACTCCAAGGGTAGAACGCATGCGGATGGTGATATGAGACGTGCGCCGTTGGCCATCGATGAGGCCCTGCCAATCTCCTCCTGCTGTTGGATAGCCTCTAGATCAGACCACCAAATTAGTGTTGTACCATGCAAAAGTGCGGCCGTGGGGTCTATATTCTTACATTTGTCAATCTCCACCCCAGCAACGGTGGAGCATACCTCCAAGCCCGTCAGCCACATCCGAACCGTCGGTCCTTTAGAATTTGCAGGATCAAACAGTTTAGGTGGGACTGGACAAATCTTGGATTTGTTTGGGAGTTTGATAATTCCTTGTTGATTTGCGCCTGTCATCCGGTGCCACCTATTGTTCTTGTCGCAAACATCGAGGCTGTTGGTAAGGACGGCTGGTTTACCACCGTCGGATCCGTTACCAGGTTGGTCATCGGAGCCGTTGTGGTTGACCCAATCGCCATGTAGCCTGCCACGCCAACATTCGCTGTCGCTTCGGGGTTTGCATGCACGGGCACGTTCTGCTCCTCCATCACTTAATTTATCACCGAAGACCCGTTGCTGGTTTTTGGATGCCCTCGCTTGCTTCATGTCGTGGTCGCGACATCTGTGAAATATTGAAGTGTGAGATGTGCTGACGGCTTGTGTGATGTAGTCCTCCAGATCGGTGAAGATGTCAGATGTCTCTCCAACACCAGTGTGCTCTTATACCAAGTGTTACCGTACTGTCCCTCACTTTCGTTCACTTTTTAGAACCGAGTTTAATGATTTTTACTTTCACCCAAATAATGGCATTTTTTAATTTCCCGGGTGGTCGCCCATCTTTGTCTGGGAATGAAAACCTGGTACCCACTTTCGCCCATCGTTCAAGTCTAGGCGACCCGATGTCTTTCGAACACTCGAACTTTGCTTCACGAAGTTCGAGCGTTCGTTGTCTGGAACTCGGTAGTCGTCAGATTGCATGTCGCAACCTGACGGTTGACCGTGAAATGTGGTTCAGTGCTCGATGTGCCACGACACTGAGGCGCATCGAGCCCTCGAGTAATGCCTTCACCCTCGTGTGATGCACCGGGACCCGACCCCCCCCCCCACTCCCACCCAGCGCATCGTGCAGTCCAAACTGCACACGCGAAATGACCCCGGTTGATTGCGAAATTTAAATGGAAGCTCACACTAGGCGGAATTTTCACAAAGGGGCCAGGATTTTTAGGAGTAACCCTCACATGCACCTCGAAATTCTTTAAAAAACACATAGGCGAATGGAAACAATTAATTTGAACGAAAGTGAGTTCCAGTACGGTATGCTGAATGGAGCGTATATGGTGAACATGTAGGGGTTACAAGGCATAAGACGGTTTGAGAATTTGGGACAATTGAGCAATTATTAATAAGCGATAAGTGTACTTCAATGACAAGAGTCAAAACGAGCGAACACATATATGCAAGTGTTGCATTACAAATGACACGTAGTTGGGGTCTTCAAGTTGATTGTCGAGCCACGCGTGTGGGTCGCATCATGACTGGTCGGATCGAGAAGCCCTGCCGAGGAATGCGGGGGCTTTGAATATCAATGGTAAAGATGCAAGATGCATCTTTATAAATCTCGATATTTCTCAATGCATCGATAAGTTGACCAAAAGGTCATGACAATTCTGTTAATGATTCTTGAAAGTGGTCGAAGTTGTCAGAAAGTGCGAGAAGGTTCGCCAGGGGGTGAGGGCAGTTAGCCGAATCGTCCGCGACTGTTGGAATGGAAATCGAGGTCTCGCTGCTTGGTACACTATTTTTGTAATGACATTAATGCCCACTGGGAAAAATTAGGGACTCGTGTACGTCTAGTACATAATATTTATGGTGGATGCCATCAAGTACAAGGTGCTCATGACTATGCCCTAGTGTTTGTGAATAGTGCATTTACAGGTTGATGGGAAAATGTGATGTTGTCCAATCCGCATGGTACCTGAGCAGCACCGGTTGCCAAAGTTGGTGCCATAAGTGGGAATTGACCCCTTTAGTTGCAATTTGAACTGTTGGCAATCCGAGTGGTGGACTTCTTGGTCTGAACGGACAACATTTTTCATCGAGCGTGGAGCCATTCACTATACGAAATACAGGTAACAATGTGATTACCAAGCTACATCTACATTGCCAAATTGGCGGAATCAGTGAGTACACCTCAGAACAATGAGTGCATTATGATGGTGTCGCGTGATCTCGACAATGACCTCAATGTAGTGGGTTGTTGTTGAGGTTTGATGCTTGCATTCGTTATCAGTTCGATTGTAATAGCCACCCTTACGGGGGTCAAGAGACAATGCTACCCTTGACGATCACCAAGAAAGAATCAAGACGGCTTGCTCGAAAAGGCGGGGAGGTATCAACATCACAACGGTGGCAAGTGCATTTTGGATGGCCTGGGCGTATTCAAGTGGACGATGGGTGTGAATAAAGGATGTACATGTAGAATTTTCAGGAATAGCCCTAGAATGGCATTGATACATTAAGAGTCAAGGAAATCATGACCATCGAAATGTTGGATTGAGCAAGGGTAACAAGTTCTAAGGTTCATTCCCAAGGACCAAGACCTGACCCATGATAGGCCAAACAAGGTTGGAGCGTGCCTTGGTACGCGTGTGGGCAGTGGAAGAGGTAGTTACTAGTTAGAGTTGCCACTGTCGCAAGATGTTGCGAGCTGATTTTCCCTCTTTTTCTCTCTCCTTTTTTTCTTGTACAGATGGGCAGCCAGACACGATTGCTCCTGCCATTCGGTGCTGCTGCTGCTGCTTGGTGTGGCTGCTTGAGCTAGTTGGTGCCGTAGCTCACTCGGTGAGGTGGTGGGGATTGTGTGGTCGTGTCGATGCTGCAAGCGGCTGCGATGGATCGGATATGGTGGCGACGGAGACTCTCACTATTGCTGCCAGTGCTGCGTCTTTACAGCGCAGCTCAGCGAGAGAGGTCCCGCTACTCTGATACCATTAAAAGTTGCTAGTAAGCTCTCTAACCTTGATGGGTTACATAGTAACCATTGTCATCAAACTTTAGACTCAAGTTTGAAAACAAATTTTGGCATAGTTTCACGTTTTCAAAAAAGACAGGGTGTGAAAAAGTGTGTGTGTGTGTGTGTGTGTGTGTGTGTGTGTGT